>CAVOJK010000186.1:0-26949 GCA_963695495.1 Hololepta plana | reverse complement strand
TGACTCCTGATGGAAAATCGATTGTGGGAAACGAAATGTGCGCACAATTCGAGTTGTTGTTTTCATTTCTATACAGAGCGTTTAAAAACATTTGCTAGGATCCTCATAACTCATGATCAATTTTTTTGCAAATAACTACAACGGCCACCGACACGACGTAGGCAGAAGCACTAAATCATCATTCTGAAGACCCTAGCTGGGGTAACGTCCGCGCGGGTGCTACAGCGTGTCGCTGGGACCAGTCTCACCCTTTCGGTGAGATCCGTGTCTTTGGTTCCACGGTGGTGCCTGCGTAGAGGTCACTTTCGGCGCTCCCTCCCTCTTCTAAATTACTCCTCTGGATTCATGAACAAGGGCTCAAGCAACAGCATCAGAAACTCCAAGGTAAGTTGTGATAATTGTCGAGAATTCCCTTTTTGAGAGGGCTATCCCGACTGTTCTCTCTGTTCTTCATCTGTCCAAGAACATCAACCGGACCTCTCCACCAACACTATCTCTCTCCCACCTTCTTTCTCTCCCATAACCAGAGCTGGGCAATTTTTCGTTTTTCGTGTTTTCATTTATCGTTTTTTGTCTCCGTTTTTCGATTCTTGTTTTTTTCGTTTCTCTTCGTTTTCCGGAGGTTGAGGCGAAACGTTCGTGACGGAATTTTGTTTTCAAACTAGAAAAAAATTCACACTAGAAGTTCTAGAGTTTCAGACGATGTGCACTAGATTATTTTTGAGGTGACTCCAGATGGAAAACTGTTTGTGGGAAACGAAATGTGCGCACAATTCGAGTTGTCATTTTCATTTCTATACAGAGCGTTTAGAAACATTTGCTAGGATACTCATAACTCATGATTATTTTTTTTGCAATCAACTACAACGGCCACCGACACGACGTAGGCAGAAGCGCTGAATCTTCATTCTGAAGACCCTTGCTGGGGTGACGTCCGCGCGGGTGCTACAGCGTGTCGCTGGGACCAGTCTCACCCTTTAGGTGAGGTCCGTGTCTTTGGTTCCACGGTGGTGCCTGCGTAGAGGTCACTTTCGGCGCTCCCTCCCTCTTCTAAATTACTCCTCTGGATTCATGAACAAGGGCTCAAGCAACAGCATCAGAAACTCCGAGGTAAGTTGTGATAATTGTCGAGATTTACCTTTTTTAGAGGGCTATCCCGACTGTTCTCTCTGTTTTTCATCTGTCCAAGAGCATCAACCGGACCTCTCCACCAACACTATCTCTCTCCCACCTTCTTTCTCTCCCATAACCAGAGCTGGGCAATTTTTCGTTTTTCGTGTTTTCGTTTATCGTTTTTTGTCTCCGTTTTTCGATTCTTGTTTTTTTCGTTTTTCTTTGTTTTCCGGAGGTTGAGGCGAAATGTTCGTGACGGAATTTTGTTTTCAAACTAAAAAAAAATTCACACTAGAAGTTCTAGAGTTTCAGACGATGTGCACTAAATATTCTTGAGGTGACTCCTGATGGAAAATTGTTTGTGGGAAACGAAATGTGCGCACAATTCGAGTTGTTATTTTCATTTCTATACAGAGCGTTTAAAAACATTTGCTAGGATCCTCATAACTCATGATCATTTTTTTTGCAAATAACTACAACGGCCACCGACACGACGTAGGCAGAAGCACTAAATCATCATTCTGAAGACCCTTGCTGGGGTAACGTCCGCGCGGGTGCTACAGCGTGTCGCTGGGACCAGTCTCACCCTTTCGGTGAGGTCCGTGTCTTTGGTTCCACGGTGGTGCCTGCGTAGAGGTCACTTTCGGCGCTCCCTCCCTCTTCTAAATTACTCCTCTGGATTCATGAACAAGGGCTCAAGCAACAGCATCAGAAACTCCGAGGTAAGTTGTGATAATTATCGAGATTTCCCTTTTTAAGAGGGCTATCCCGACTGTTCTCTCTGTTTTTCATCTGTCCAAGAGCATCAACCGGAACTCTCCTCCAACACTATCTCTCTCCCACCTTCTTTCTCTCCCATAACCAGAGCTGGGCAATTTTTCGTTTTTCGTGTTTTCATTTATCGTTTTTTGTCTCCGTTTTTCGATTCTTGTTTTTTTCGTTTTTCTTCGTTTTCCGGAGGTTGAGGCGAAACGTTCGTGACGGAATTTTGTTTTCAAACTAGAAAAAAATCACACTAGAAGTTCTAGAGTTTCAGACGATGTGCACTAGATATTTTTGAGGTGACTCCTGATGGAAAATTGTTTGTGGGAAACGAAATGTGCGCACAATTCGAGTTGTTATTTCATTTCTATACAGAGCGTTTAAAAACATTTGCTAGGATCCTCATGACTCCTGATCAATTTTTTTGCAAATAACTACAACGGCCACCGACACGACGTAGGCAGAAGCACTAAATCATCATTCTGAAGACCCTTGCTGTGGTCACGTCCGCGCGGGTGCTACAGCGTGTCGCTGGGACCAGTCTCACCCTTTCGGTGAGGTCCGTGTCTTTGGTTCCACGGTGGTGCCTGCGTAGAGGTCACTTTCGGCGCTCCCTCCCTCTTCTAAATTACTCCTCTGGATTCATGAACAAGGGCTCAAGCAACAGCATCAGAAACTCCAAGGTAAGTTGTGATAATTGTCGAGATTTCCCTTTTTGAGAGGGCTATCCCGACTATTCTCTCTGTTCTTCATCTGTCCAAGAACATCAACCGGACCTCTCCACCAACACTATCTCTCTCCCACCTTCTTTCTCTCCCATAACCAGAGCTGGGCATTTTTTCGTTTTTCGTGTTTTCATTTATCGTTTTTTGTCTCCGTTTTTCGATTCTTGTTTTTTTCGTTTTTCTTCGTTTTCCGGAGGTTGAGGCGAAACGTTCGTTACGGAATTTTGTTTTCAAACTAGAAAAAAATTCACACTAGAAGTTCTAGAGTTTCAGACGATGTGCACTAGATATTTTTGAGGTGACTCCAGATGGAAAACTGTTTGTGGGAAACGAAATGTGCGCACAATTCGAGTTGTCATTTTTGATCAATCTATCGCTTACTATCTTTATATAACAATACTAAAATAATCTCTCCCACCTTCTTTCTCTCCCATAACCAGAGCTGGGCAATTTTTCGTTTTTTCGTGTTTTCATTTATCGTTTTTTGTCTCCGTTTTTCGATTCTTGTTTTTTCGTTTTTCTTCGTTTTCGGAGGTTGAGGCGAAACGTTCGTGACGGAATTTTGTTTTCAAACTAGAAAAAAATCACACTAGAAGTTCTAGAGTTTCAGACGATGTGCACTAGATATTTTTGAGGTGACTCCAGATGGAAAACTGTTTGTGGGAAACGAAATGTGCGCACAATTCGAGTTGTTATTTTCATTTTTATACAGAGCGTTCAAAAACATTTGCTAGGATCCTCATAACTCATGATTAATTTTTTGCAATTAACTACAACGGCCACCGCCACGACGTAGGCAGAAGCACTAAATCATCATTCTGAAGACCCTTGCTGGGGTAACGTCCGCGAGGGTGCTACAGCGTGTCGCTGGGACCAGTCTCACCCTTTCGGTGAGGTCCGTGTCTTTGGTTCCACGGTGGTGCCTGCGTAGAGGTCACTTTCGGCGCTCCCTCCCTCTTCTAAATTACTCCTCTGGATTCATGAACAAGGGCTCAAGCAACAGCATCAGAAACTCCAAGGTAAGTTGTGATAATTGTCGAGATTTCCCTTTTTAAGAGGGCTATCCCGACTGTTCTCTCTGTTCTTCATCTGTCCAAGAACATCAACCGGACCTCTCCACTAACACTATCTCTCTCCCACCTTCTTTCTCTCCCATAACCAGAGCTGGGCAATTTTTCGTTTTTCGTTTTTTCGTTTATTCGTTTTTTGTCTCCGTTTTTTGTTTCTTGTTTTTTTGTTTTTCTTCAATTTCCGGAGGTTGAGGCGAAACTTTCGTGACGAAATTTTGTTTTTCAAACTAAAAAAATTCACACTAGAAGTTCTAGAGTTTCAGACGATGTGCACTAGAAATCCTTGAGGTGATTCCTGACGGAATATTGTTTGTGGGAAACGAATTGTGCGCACAATTCGAGTTGTTATTTCCATTTTTATACAGAGCGTTCAAAAACATTTGCTAGTATCCTCATAACTCATGATTAATTTTTTGCAATTAACTACAACGGCCACCGCCACGACGTAGGCAGAAGCACTAAATCATCATTCTGAAGACCTTGCTGGGGTAACGTCCGCGCGGGTGCTACAGCGTGTCGCTGGGACCAGTCTCACCCTTTCAGTGAGGTCCGTGTCTTTGGTTCCACGGTTGTGCCTGCGTAGAGGTCACTTTCGGCGCTCCCTCCCTCTTCTAAATTACTCCTCTGGATTCATGAACAAGGGCTCAAGCAACAGCATCAGAAACTCCGAGGTAAGTTGTGATAATTGTCGAGATTTCCCTTTTTGAGAGGGCTATCCCGACTGTTCTCTCTGTTCTTCATCTGTCCAAGAACATCAACCGGACCTCTCCACTAACACTATCTCTCTCCCACCTTCTTTCTCTCCCATAACCAGAGCTGGCAATTTTTCGTTTTTCGTTTTTTCGTTTATCGTTTTTTGTCTCCGTTTTTTGTTCCTTGTTTTTTCGTTTTTCTTCAATTTCCGGAGGTTGAGGCGAAACTTTCGTGACGAAATTTTGTTTTTCAAACTAAAAAAAATTCACACTAGAAGTTCTAGAGTTTCAGACGATGTGCACTAGATATTCTTGAGGTGACTCCTGACGGAATATGTTTGTGGGAAACGAAATGTGCGCACAATTCGAGTTGTTATTTTCATTTTTATACAGAGCGTTCAAAAACATTTGCTAGGATCCTCATAACTCATGATTAATTTTTTGCAATTAACTACAACGGCCACCGCCACGACGTAGGCAGAAGCACTAAATCATCATTCTGAAGACCCTTGCTGGGGTAACGTCCGCGCGGGTGCTACAGCGTGTCGCTGGGACCAGTCTCACCCTTTCGGTGAGGTCCGTGTCTTTGGTTCCACGTGGTGCCTTGCGTAGAGGTCACTTTTCGGCGCTCCCTCCCTTTCTTAATTACTCCTCTGGATTCATGAACAAGGGCTCAAGCAACAGCATCAGAAACTCCGAGGTAAGTTGTGATAATTATCGAGATTTCCCTTTTTAAGAGGGCTATCCCGACTGTTCTCTCTGTTTTTCATCTGTCCAAGAGCATCAACCGGAACTCTCCTCCAACACTATCTCTCTCCCACCTTCTTTCTCTCCCATAACCAGAGCTGGGCAATTTTTCGTTTTTCGTGTTTTCATTTATCGTTTTTTGTCTCCGTTTTTCGATTCTTGTTTTTTCGTTTTTCTTCGTTTTCCGGAGGTTGAGGCGAAACGTTCGTGACGGAATTTTGTTTTCAAACTAGAAAAAAATCACACTAGAAGTTCTAGAGTTTCAGACGATGTGCACTAGATATTTTTGAGGTGACTCCTGATGGAAAATTGTTTGTGGGAAACGAAATGTGCGCACAATTCGAGTTGTTATTTTCATTTCTATACAGAGCGTTTAAAAACATTTGCTAGGATCCTCATGACTCCTGATCAATTTTTTTTGCAAATAACTACAACGGCCACCGACACGACGTAGGCAGAAGCACTAAATCATCATTCTGAAGACCCTTGCTGTGGTCACGTCCGCGCGGGTGCTACAGCGTGTCGCTGGGACCAGTCTCACCCTTTCGGTGAGGTCCGTGTCTTTGGTTCCACGGTGGTGCCTGCGTAGAGGTCACTTTCGGCGCTCCCTCCCTCTTCTAAATTACTCCTCTGGATTCATGAACAAGGGCTCAAGCAACAGCATCAGAAACTCCAAGGTAAGTTGTGATAATTGTCGAGATTTCCCTTTTTGAGAGGGCTATCCCGACTATTCTCTCTGTTCTTCATCTGTCCAAGAACATCAACCGGACCTCTCCACCAACACTATCTCTCTCCCACCTTCTTTCTCTCCCATAACCAGAGCTGGGCATTTTTTCGTTTTTCGTGTTTTCATTTATCGTTTTTTGTCTCCGTTTTTCGATTCTTGTTTTTTCGTTTTTCTTCGTTTTCCGGAGGTTGAGGCGAAACGTTCGTTACGGAATTTTGTTTTCAAACTAGAAAAAAATTCACACTAGAAGTTCTAGAGTTTCAGACGATGTGCACTAGATATTTTTGAGGTGACTCCAGATGGAAAACTGTTTGTGGGAAACGAAATGTGCGCACAATTCGAGTTGTCATTTTTGATCAATCTATCGCTTACTATCTTTATATAACAATACTAAAATAATCTCTCCCACCTTCTTTCTCTCCCATAACCAGAGCTGGGCAATTTTCGTTTTTCGTGTTTTCATTTATCGTTTTTTGTCTCCGTTTTTCGATTCTTGTTTTTTCGTTTTTCTTCGTTTTTCCGGAGGTTGAGGCGAAACGTTCGTGACGGAATTTTGTTTTCAAACTAGAAAAAATCACACTAGAAGTTCTAGAGTTTCAGACGATGTGCACTAGATATTTTTGAGGTGACTCCAGATGGAAAACTGTTTGTGGAAACGAAATGTGCGCACAATTCGAGTTGTTATTTTCATTTTTATACAGAGCGTTCAAAAACATTTGCTAGGATCCTCATAACTCATGATTAATTTTTTGCAATTAACTACAACGGCCACCGCCACGACGTAGGCAGAAGCACTAAATCATCATTCTGAAGACCCTTGCTGGGGTAACGTCCGCGAGGGTGCTACAGCGTGTCGCTGGGACCAGTCTCACCCTTTCGGTGAGGTCCGTGTCTTTGGTTCCACGGTGGTGCCTGCGTAGAGGTCACTTTCGGCGCTCCCTCCCTCTTCTAAATTACTCCTCTGGATTCATGAACAAGGGCTCAAGCAACAGCATCAGAAACTCCAAGGTAAGTTGTGATAATTGTCGAGATTTCCCTTTTTAAGAGGGCTATCCCGACTGTTCTCTCTGTTCTTCATCTGTCCAAGAACATCAACCGACCTCTCCACTAACACTATCTCTCTCCCACCTTCTTTCTCTCCCATAACCAGAGCTGGGCAATTTTTCGTTTTTCGTTTTTTCGTTATCGTTTTTTGTCTCCGTTTTTTGTTTCTTGTTTTTTTGTTTTTCTTCAATTTCCGGAGGTTGAGGCGAAACTTTCGTGACGAAATTTTGTTTTTCAAACTAAAAAAATTCACACTAGAAGTTCTAGAGTTTCAGACGATGTGCACTAGAAATCCTTGAGGTGATTCTGACGGAATATTGTTTGTGGGAAACGAATTGTGCGCACAATTCGAGTTGTTATTTCCATTTTTATACAGAGCGTTCAAAAACATTTGCTAGGATCCTCATAACTCATGATTAATTTTTTGCAATTAACTACAACGGCCACCGCCACGACGTAGGCAGAAGCACTAAATCATCATTCTGAAGACCCTTGCTGGGGTAACGTCCGCGCGGGTGCTACAGCGTGTCGCTGGGACCAGTCTCACCCTTTCAGTGAGGTCCGTGTCTTTGGTTCCACGGTTGTGCCTGCGTAGAGGTCACTTTCGGCGCTCCCTCCCTCTTCTAAATTACTCCTCTGGATTCATGAACAAGGGCTCAAGCAACAGCATCAGAAACTCCGAGGTAAGTTGTGATAATTGTCGAGATTTCCCTTTTTGAGAGGGCTATCCCGACTGTTCTCTCTGTTCTTCATCTGTCCAAGAACATCAACCGGACCTCTCCACTAACACTATCTCTCTCCCACCTTCTTTCTCTCCCATAACCAGAGCTGGGCAATTTTTCGTTTTTCGTTTTTTTCGTTTATCGTTTTTTGTCTCCGTTTTTTGTTCCTTGTTTTTTCGTTTTTCTTCAATTTCCGGAGGTTGAGGCGAAACTTTCGTGACGAAATTTTGTTTTTCAAACTAAAAAAATTCACACTAGAAGTTCTAGAGTTTCAGACGATGTGCACTAGATATTCTTGAGGTGACTCCTGACGGAATATTGTTTGTGGGAAACGAAATGTGCGCACAATTCGAGTTGTTATTTTCATTTTTATACAGAGCGTTCAAAAACATTTGCTAGGATCCTCATAACTCATGATTAATTTTTTGCAATTAACTACAACGGCCACCGCCACGACGTAGGCAGAAGCACTAAATCATCATTCTGAAGACCCTTGCTGGGGTAACGTCCGCGCGGGTGCTACAGCGTGTCGCTGGGACCAGTCTCACCCTTTCGGTGAGGTCCGTGTCTTTGGTTCCACGGTGGTGCCTGCGTAGAGGTCACTTTCGGCGCTCCCTCCCTCTTCTTAATTACTCCTCTGGATTCATGAACAAGGGCTCAAGCAACAGCATCAGAAACTCCGAGGTAAGTTGTGATAATTATCGAGATTTCCCTTTTTAAGAGGGCTATCCCGACTGTTCTCTCTGTTTTTCATCTGTCCAAGAGCATCAACCGGAACTCTCCTCCAACACTATCTCTCTCCCCACCTTCTTTCTCTCCCATAACCAGAGCTGGGCAATTTTTCGTTTTTCGTGTTTTCATTTATCGTTTTTTGTCTCCGTTTTTCGATTCTTGTTTTTTTCGTTTTTCTTCGTTTTCCGGAGGTTGAGGCGAAACGTTCGTGACGGAATTTTGTTTTCAAACTAGAAAAAAATCACACTAGAAGTTCTAGAGTTTCAGACGATGTGCACTAGATATTTTTGAGGTGACTCCTGATGGAAAATTGTTTGTGGGAAACGAAATGTGCGCACAATTCGAGTTGTTATTTTCATTTCTATACAGAGCGTTTAAAAACATTTGCTAGGATCCTCATGACTCCTGATCAATTTTTTTGCAAATAACTACAACGGCCACCGACACGACGTAGGCAGAAGCACTAAATCATCATTCTGAAGACCCTTGCTGGGGTCACGTCCGCGCGGGTGCTACAGCGTGTCGCTGGGACCAGTCTCACCCTTTCGGTGAGGTCCGTGTCTTTGGTTCCACGGTGGTGCCTGCGTAGAGGTCACTTTCGGCGCTCCCTCCCTCTTCTAAATTACTCCTCTGGATTCATGAACAAGGGCTCAAGCAACAGCATCAGAAACTCCAAGGTAAGTTGTGATAATTGTCGAGATTTCCCTTTTTGAGAGGGCTATCCCGACTATTCTCTCTGTTCTTCATCTGTCCAAGAACATCAACCGGACCTCTCCACCAACACTATCTCTCTCCCACCTTCTTTCTCTCCCATAACCAGAGCTGGGCATTTTTTCGTTTTTCGTGTTTTCATTTATCGTTTTTTGTCTCCGTTTTTCGATTCTTGTTTTTTCGTTTTTCTTCGTTTTCCGGAGGTTGAGGCGAAACGTTCGTTACGGAATTTTGTTTTCAAACTAGAAAAAAATTCACACTAGAAGTTCTAGAGTTTCAGACGATGTGCACTAGATATTTTTGAGGTGACTCCAGATGGAAAACTGTTTGTGGGAAACGAAATGTGCGCACAATTCGAGTTGTCATTTTTGATCAACAAGATTAGGCTGCGCCGCCTTAAGGCGTCGCAAGAGTTCGAAGGGTTTCACTTTTTGATGCAGTTGTACTTTTTAATTTCCTTCTAGAATATCCGCGAAACATCTTGTACTATCGAAGTATACAATGGAACATTCCAGAGTACTGAAATAAGGTACAAATATCGGCTTCTCCTCTCTTTCTCATTTTCTGAGTCCGCTCCAGTCACTATTCCGCGGCCCAGAATCTGGCGCCGGAGGGCGCTGGCGCCAAACTGATATAGCAGATGTGTGCGTACACCCTGGGGGCATCTATCAACACCAATCACTTATCAGTGGTTTGCCTGTGGGAGTCTCCACTCATAGTGGCGGGAGCGTTACGAACACACAAACAGCTCCTTTATATATAGTATGGATCTATCGCTTACTATCTTTATATAACAATACTAAAATAATCTCTCCCACCTTCTTTCTCTCCCATAACCAGAGCTGGGCAATTTTTCGTTTTTCGTGTTTTCATTTATCGTTTTTTGTCTCCGTTTTTCGATTCTTGTTTTTTCGTTTTTCTTCGTTTTCCGGAGGTTGAGGCGAAACGTTCGTGACGGAATTTTGTTTTCAAACTAGAAAAAAATCACACTAGAAGTTCTAGAGTTTCAGACGATGTGCACTAGATATTTTTGAGGTGACTCCAGATGGAAAACTGTTTGTGGGAAACGAAATGTGCGCACAATTCGAGTTGTTATTTTCATTTTTATACAGAGCGTTCAAAAACATTTGCTAGGATCCTCATAACTCATGATTAATTTTTTGCAATTAACTACAACGGCCACCGCCACGACGTAGGCAGAAGCACTAAATCATCATTCTGAAGACCCTTGCTGGGGTAACGTCCGCGCGGGTGCTACAGCGTGTCGCTGGGACCAGTCTCACCCTTTCGGTGAGGTCCGTGTCTTTGGTTCCACGGTGGTGCCTGCGTAGAGGTCACTTTCGGCGCTCCCTCCCTCTTCTAAATTACTCCTCTGGATTCATGAACAAGGGCTCAAGCAACAGCATCAGAAACTCCAAGGTAAGTTGTGATAATTGTCGAGATTTCCCTTTTTAAGAGGGCTATCCCGACTGTTCTCTCTGTTCTTCATCTGTCCAAGAACATCAACCGGACCTCTCCACTAACACTATCTCTCTCCCACCTTCTTTCTCTCCCATAACCAGAGCTGGGCAATTTTTCGTTTTTCGTTTTTTCGTTTATCGTTTTTTGTCTCCGTTTTTTGTTTCTTGTTTTTTTGTTTTTCTTCAATTTCCGGAGGTTGAGGCGAAACTTTCGTGACGAAATTTTGTTTTTCAAACTAAAAAAATTCACACTAGAAGTTCTAGAGTTTCAGACGATGTGCACTAGAAATCCTTGAGGTGATTCCTGACGGAATATTGTTTGTGGGAAACGAATTGTGCGCACAATTCGAGTTGTTATTTCCATTTTTATACAGAGCGTTCAAAAACATTTGCTAGGATCCTCATAACTCATGATTAATTTTTTGCAATTAACTACAACGGCCACCGCCACGACGTAGGCAGAAGCACTAAATCATCATTCTGAAGACCCTTGCTGGGGTAACGTCCGCGCGGGTGCTACAGCGTGTCGCTGGGACCAGTCTCACCCTTTCAGTGAGGTCCGTGTCTTTGGTTCCACGGTTGTGCCTGCGTAGAGGTCACTTTCGGCGCTCCCTCCCTCTTCTAAATTACTCCTCTGGATTCATGAACAAGGGCTCAAGCAACAGCATCAGAAACTCCAAGGTAAGTTGTGATAATTGTCGAGATTTCCCTTTTTGAGAGGGCTATCCCGACTATTCTCTCTGTTCTTCATCTGTCCAAGAACATCAACCGGACCTCTCCACCAACACTATCTCTCTCCCACCTTCTTTCTCTCCCATAACCAGAGCTGGGCATTTTTTCGTTTTTCGTGTTTTCATTTATCGTTTTTTGTCTCCGTTTTTCGATTCTTGTTTTTTCGTTTTTCTTCGTTTTCCGGAGGTTGAGGCGAAACGTTCGTTACGGAATTTTGTTTTCAAACTAGAAAAAAATTCACACTAGAAGTTCTAGAGTTTCAGACGATGTGCACTAGATATTTTTGAGGTGACTCCAGATGGAAAACTGTTTGTGGGAAACGAAATGTGCGCACAATTCGAGTTGTCATTTTTGATCAACAAGATTAGGCTGCGCCGCCTTAAGGCGTCGCAAGAGTTCGAAGGGTTTCACTTTTTGATGCAGTTGTACTTTTTAATTTCCTTCTAGAATATCCGCGAAACATCTTGTACTATCGAAGTATACAATGGAACATTCCAGAGTACTGAAATAAGGTACAAATATCGGCTTCTCCTCTCTTTCTCATTTTCTGAGTCCGCTCCAGTCACTATTCCGCGGCCCAGAATCTGGCGCCGGAGGGCGCTGGCGCCAAACTGATATAGCAGATGTGTGCGTACACCCTGGGGGCATCTATCAACACCAATCACTTATCAGTGGTTTGCCTGTGGGAGTCTCCACTCATAGTGGCGGGAGCGTTACGAACACACAAACAGCTCCTTTATATATAGTATGGATCTATCGCTTACTATCTTTATATAACAATACTAAAATAATCTCTCCCACCTTCTTTCTCTCCCATAACCAGAGCTGGGCAATTTTTCGTTTTTCGTGTTTTCATTTATCGTTTTTTGTCTCCGTTTTTCGATTCTTGTTTTTTCGTTTTTCTTCGTTTTCCGGAGGTTGAGGCGAAACGTTCGTGACGGAATTTTGTTTTCAAACTAGAAAAAAATCACACTAGAAGTTCTAGAGTTTCAGACGATGTGCACTAGATATTTTTGAGGTGACTCCAGATGGAAAACTGTTTGTGGGAAACGAAATGTGCGCACAATTCGAGTTGTTATTTTCATTTTTATACAGAGCGTTCAAAAACATTTGCTAGGATCCTCATAACTCATGATTAATTTTTTGCAATTAACTACAACGGCCACCGCCACGACGTAGGCAGAAGCACTAAATCATCATTCTGAAGACCCTTGCTGGGGTAACGTCCGCGCGGGTGCTACAGCGTGTCGCTGGGACCAGTCTCACCCTTTCGGTGAGGTCCGTGTCTTTGGTTCCACGGTGGTGCCTGCGTAGAGGTCACTTTCGGCGCTCCCTCCCTCTTCTAAATTACTCCTCTGGATTCATGAACAAGGGCTCAAGCAACAGCATCAGAAACTCCAAGGTAAGTTGTGATAATTGTCGAGATTTCCCTTTTTAAGAGGGCTATCCCGACTGTTCTCTCTGTTCTTCATCTGTCCAAGAACATCAACCGGACCTCTCCACTAACACTATCTCTCTCCCACCTTCTTTCTCTCCCATAACCAGAGCTGGGCAATTTTTCGTTTTTCGTTTTTTCGTTTATCGTTTTTTGTCTCCGTTTTTTGTTTCTTGTTTTTTTGTTTTTCTTCAATTTCCGGAGGTTGAGGCGAAACTTTCGTGACGAAATTTTGTTTTTCAAACTAAAAAAATTCACACTAGAAGTTCTAGAGTTTCAGACGATGTGCACTAGAAATCCTTGAGGTGATTCCTGACGGAATATTGTTTGTGGGAAACGAATTGTGCGCACAATTCGAGTTGTTATTTCCATTTTTATACAGAGCGTTCAAAAACATTTGCTAGGATCCTCATAACTCATGATTAATTTTTTGCAATTAACTACAACGGCCACCGCCACGACGTAGGCAGAAGCACTAAATCATCATTCTGAAGACCCTTGCTGGGGTAACGTCCGCGCGGGTGCTACAGCGTGTCGCTGGGACCAGTCTCACCCTTTCAGTGAGGTCCGTGTCTTTGGTTCCACGGTTGTGCCTGCGTAGAGGTCACTTTCGGCGCTCCCTCCCTCTTCTAAATTACTCCTCTGGATTCATGAACAAGGGCTCAAGCAACAGCATCAGAAACTCCGAGGTAAGTTGTGATAATTGTCGAGATTTCCCTTTTTGAGAGGGCTATCCCGACTGTTCTCTCTGTTCTTCATCTGTCCAAGAACATCAACCGGACCTCTCCACTAACACTATCTCTCTCCCACCTTCTTTCTCTCCCATAACCAGAGCTGGGCAATTTTTCGTTTTTCGTTTTTTCGTTTATCGTTTTTTGTCTCCGTTTTTTGTTCCTTGTTTTTTCGTTTTTCTTCAATTTCCGGAGGTTGAGGCGAAACTTTCGTGACGAAATTTTGTTTTTCAAACTAAAAAAATTCACACTAGAAGTTCTAGAGTTTCAGACGATGTGCACTAGATATTCTTGAGGTGACTCCTGACGGAATATTGTTTGTGGGAAACGAAATGTGCGCACAATTCGAGTTGTTATTTTCATTTTTATACAGAGCGTTCAAAAACATTTGCTAGGATCCTCATAACTCATGATTAATTTTTTGCAATTAACTACAACGGCCACCGCCACGACGTAGGCAGAAGCACTAAATCATCATTCTGAAGACCCTTGCTGGGGTAACGTCCGCGCGGGTGCTACAGCGTGTCGCTGGGACCAGTCTCACCCTTTCAGTGAGGTCCGTGTCTTTGGTTCCACGGTTGTGCCTGCGTAGAGGTCACTTTCGGCGCTCCCTCCCTCTTCTAAATTACTCCTCTGGATTCATGAACAAGGGCTCAAGCAACAGCATCAGAAACTCCGAGGTAAGTTGTGATAATTGTCGAGATTTCCCTGTTTAAGAGGGCTATCCCGACTGTTCTCTCTGTTCTTCATCTGTCCAAGAACATCAACCGGACCTCTCCACTAACACTATCTCTCTCCCACCTTCTTTCTCTCCCATAACCAGAGCTGGGCAATTTTTCGTTTTTCGTTTTTTCGTTTATCGTTTTTTGTCTCCGTTTTTTGTTCCTTGTTTTTTCGTTTTTCTTCAATTTCCGGAGGTTGAGGCGAAACTTTCGTGACGAAATTTTGTTTTTCAAACTAAAAAAATTCACACTAGAAGTTCTAGAGTTTCAGACGATGTGCACTAGATATTCTTGAGGTGACTCCTGACGGAATATTGTTTGTGGGAAACGAAATGTGCGCACAATTCGAGTTGTTATTTTCATTTCTATACAGAGCGTTTAAAAACATTTGCTAGGATCCTCATAACTCATGATCATTTTTTTTGCAAATAACTACAACGGCCACCGACACGACGTAGGCAGAAGCGCTGAATCTTCATTCTGAAGACCCTTGCTGGGGTGACGTCCGCGCGGGTGCTACAGCGTGTCGCTGGGACCAGTCTCACCCTTTAGGTGAGGTCCGTGTCTTTGGTTCCACGGTGGTGCCTGCGTAGAGGTCACTTTCGGCGCTCCCTCCCTCTTCTAAATTACTCCTCTGGATTCATGAACAAGGGCTCAAGCAACAGCATCAGAAACTCCGAGGTAAGTTGTGATAATTGTCGAGATTTCCTTTTTTAAGAGGGCTATACCGACTGTTCTCTCTGTTCTTCATCTGTCCAAGAACATCAACCGGACCTCTCCACTAACACTATCTCTCTCCCACCTTCTTTCTCTCCCATAACCAGAGCTGGGCAATTTTTCGTTTTTCGTTTTTTCGTTTATCGTTTTTTGTCTCCGTTTTTTGTTTCTTGTTTTTTCGTTCTTCTTCAATTTCCGGAGGTTGAGGCGAAACTTTCGTGACGAAATTTTGTTTTTCAAACTAAAAAAATTCACACTAGAAGTTCTAGAGTTTCAGACGATGTGCACTAGAAATCCTTGAGGTGACTCCTGACGGAATATTGTTTGTGGGAAACGAATTGTGCGCACAATTCGAGTTGTTATTTTCATTTTTATACAGAGCGTTCAAAAACATTTGCTAGGATCCTCATAACTCATGATTATTTTTTTGCAATTAACTACAACGGCCACCGCCACGACGTAGGCAGAAGCACTAAATCATCATTGTGAAGACCCTTGCTGGGGTAACGTCCGCGCGGGTGCTACAGCGTGTCGCTGGGACCAGTCTCACCCTTTCGGTGAGGTCCGTGTCTTTGGTTCCACGGTTGTGCCTGCGTAGAGGTCATTTTCGGCGCTCCCTCCCTCTTCTAAATTACTCCTCTGGATTCATGAACAAGGGCTCAAGCAACAGCATCAGAAACTCCGAGGTAAGTTGTGATAATTGTCGAGATTTCCCTTTTTAAGAGGGCTATCCCGACTGTTCTCTCTGTTCTTCATCTGTCCAAGAACATCAACCGGACCTCTCCACTAACACTATCTCTCTCCCACCTTCTTTCTCTCCCATAACCAGAGCTGGGCAATTTTCCGTTTTTCGTTTTTTCGTTTATCGTTTTTTGTCTCCGTTTTTTGTTTCTTGTTTTTTCGTTTTTCTTCAATTTCCGGAGGTTGAGGCGAAACTTTCGTGACGAAATTTTGTTTTTCAAACTAAAAAAATTCACACTAGAAGTTCTAGAGTTTCAGACGATGTGCACTAGATATTCTTGAGGTGACTCCTGACGGAATATTGTTTGTGGGAAACGAATTGTGCGCACAATTCGAGTTGTTATTTTCATTTTTATACAGAGCGTTTAAAAACATTTGCTAGGATCCTCATAACTCATGATCATTTTTTTTGCAAATAACTACAACGGCGACCGACACGACGTAGGCAGAAGCGCTGAATCTTCATTCTGAAGACCCTTGCTGGGGTGACGTCCGCGCGGGTGCTACAGCGTGTCGCTGGGACCAGTCTCACCCTTTAGGTGAGGTCCGTGTCTTTGGTTCCACGGTGGTGCCTGCGTAGAGGTCACTTTCGGCGCTCCCTCCCTCTTCTAAATTACTCCTCTGGATTCATGAACAAGGGCTCAAGCAACAGCATCAGAAACTCCGAGGTAAGTTGTGATAATTGTCGAGATTTCCTTTTTTAAGAGGGCTATACCGACTGTTCTCTCTGTTCTTCATCTGTCCAAGAACATCAACCGGACCTCTCCACTAACACTATCTCTCTCCCACCTTCTTTCTCTCTAGAGACGAGATAACCGCAACTCTTGGCACCTCCCAGACATAAGTACAAACTCGTTATCGAAAAACTGTAATTCATATCTCGCTTTGTCCTGGGGCAATGACCGTCAAACTTGGTAGAATAATTCATAAGGCTGATATCACCGCACACCCCAAATTTCAGCATCATAGCCTCAGGACGAAGCGAGATATGAATTACAGTTTTTCGAAAACGAGTTTGTACTCATTCCTCTTTGGCGAGAAGAGTTGCGATTATCTCGTCTCTATTTCTCTCCCATAACCAGAGCTGGGCAATTTTTCGTTTTTCGTTTTTTCGTTTATCGTTTTTTGTCTCCGTTTTTTGTTTCTTGTTTTTTCGTTCTTCTTCAATTTCCGGAGGTTGAGGCGAAACTTTCGTGACGAAATTTTGTTTTTCAAACTAAAAAAATTCACACTAGAAGTTCTAGAGTTTCAGACGATGTGCACTAGAAATCCTTGAGGTGACTCCTGACGGAATATTGTTTGTGGGAAACGAATTGTGCGCACAATTCGAGTTGTTATTTTCATTTTTATACAGAGCGTTCAAAAACATTTGCTAGGATCCTCATAACTCATGATTAATTTTTTGCAATTAACTACAACGGCCACCGCCACGACGTAGGCAGAAGCACTAAATCATCATTGTGAAGACCCTTGCTGGGGTAACGTCCGCGCGGGTGCTACAGCGTGTCGCTGGGACCAGTCTCACCCTTTCGGTGAGGTCCGTGTCTTTGGTTCCACGGTTGTGCCTGCGTAGAGGTCATTTTCGGCGCTCCCTCCCTCTTCTAAATTACTCCTCTGGATTCATGAACAAGGGCTCAAGCAACAGCATCAGAAACTCCGAGGTAAGTTGTGATAATTGTCGAGATTTCCCTTTTTAAGAGGGCTATCCCGACTGTTCTCTCTGTTCTTCATCTGTCCAAGAACATCAACCGGACCTCTCCACTAACACTATCTCTCTCCCACCTTCTTTCTCTCCCATAACCAGAGCTGGGCAATTTTCCGTTTTTCGTTTTTTCGTTTATCGTTTTTTGTCTCCGTTTTTTGTTTCTTGTTTTTTCGTTTTTCTTCAATTTCCGGAGGTTGAGGCGAAACTTTCGTGACGAAATTTTGTTTTTCAAACTAAAAAAATTCACACTAGAAGTTCTAGAGTTTCAGACGATGTGCACTAGATATTCTTGAGGTGACTCCTGACGGAATATTGTTTGTGGGAAACGAATTGTGCGCACAATTCGAGTTGTTATTTTCATTTTTATACAGAGCGTTTAAAAACATTTGCTAGTATCCTCATAACTCATGATTATTTTTTTTGCAATTAACTACAACGGCCACCGCCACGACGTAGGCAGAAGCACTAAATCATCATTCTGAAGACCCTTGCTGGGGTAACGTCCGCGCGGGTGCTACAGCGTGTCGCTGGGACCAGTCTCACCCTTTCGGTGAGGTCCGTGTCTTTGGTTCCACGGTGGTGCCTGCGTAGAGGTCACTTTCGGCGCTCCCTCCCTCTTCTAAATTACTCCTCTGGATTCATGAACAAGGGCTCAAGCAACAGCATCAGAAACTCCGAGGTAAGTTGTGATAATTGTCGAGATTTCCCTTTTTAAGAGGGCTATCCCGACTGTTCTCTCTGTTCTTCATCTGTCCAAGAACATCAACCGGACCTCTCCACTAACACTATCTCTCTCCCACCTTCTTTCTCTCCCATAACCAGAGCTGGGCAATTTTTCGTTTTTCGTTTTTTCGTTTATCGTTTTTTGTCTCCGTTTTTCGATTCTTGTTTTTTCGTTTTTCTTCGTTTTCCGGAGGTTGAGGCGAAACGTTCGTTACGGAATTTTGTTTTCAAACTAGAAAAAAATTCACACTAGAAGTTCTAGAGTTTCAGACGATGTGCACTAGATATTTTTGAGGTGACTCCAGATGGAAAACTGTTTGTGGGAAACGAAATGTGCGCACAATTCGAGTTGTCATTTTTGATCAATCTATCGCTTACTATCTTTATATAACAATACTAAATAAATCTCTCCCACCTTCTTTCTCTCCCATAACCAGAGCTGGGCAATTTTTCGTTTTTCGTGTTTTCATTTATCGTTTTTTGTCTCCGTTTTTCGATTCTTGTTTTTTCGTTTTTCTTCGTTTCCGGAGGTTGAGGCGAAACGTTCGTTACGGAATTTTGTTTTCAAACTAGAAAAAAATTCACACTAGAAGTTCTAGAGTTTCAGACGATGTGCACTAGATATTTTTGAGGTGACTCCAGATGGAAAACTGTTTGTGGGAAACGAAATGTGCGCACAATTCGAGTTGTCATTTTTGATCAATCTATCGCTTACTATCTTTATATAACAATAGTAAATAAATCTCTCCCACCTTCTTTCTCTCCCATAACCAGAGCCGGGCAATTTTTCGTTTTTCGTGTTTTCGTTTATCGTTTTTTGTCTCCGTTTTTCGATTCTTGTTTTTTCGTTTTCTTCGTTTTCCGGAGGTTGAGGCGAAACGTTCGTGACGGAATTTTGTTTTTAAACTAAAAAAAATCACACTAGAAGTTCTAGAGTTTCAGACGATGTGCACTAGATATTCTTGAGGTGACTCCTGATGGAAAATCGTTTGTGGGAAACGAAATGTGCGCACAATTCGAGTTGTTGTTTTCATTTCTTTACAGAGCGTTTAAAAACATTTGCTAGGATCCTCATAACTCATGATCAATTTTTTTGCAAATAACTACAACGGCCACCGACACGACGTAGGCAGAAGCACTAAATCATCATTCTGAAGACCCTTGCTGGGGTAACGTCCGCGCGGGTGCTACAGCGTGTCGTTGGGACCAGTCTCACCCTTTCGGTGAGGTCCGTGTCTTTGGTTCCACGGTGGTGCCTGCGTAGAGGTCACTTTCGGCGCTCCCTCCCTCTTCTAAATTACTCCTCTGGATTCATGAACAAGGGCTCAAGCAACAGCATCAGAAACTCCAAGGTAAGTTGTGATAATTGTCGAGAATTCCCTTTTTGAGAGGGCTATCCCGACTGTTCTCTCTGTTCTTCATCTGTCCAAGAACATTAACCGGACCTCTCCACCAACACTATCTCTCTCCCACCTTCTTTCTCTCCCATAACCAGAGCTGGGCAATTTTTCGTTTTTCGTGTTTTCATTTATCGTTTTTTGTCTCCGTTTTTCGATTCTTGTTTTTTTCGTTTTTCTTCGTTTTCCGGAGGTTGAGGCGAAACGTTCGTGACGGAATTTTGTTTTCAAACTAGAAAAAAATTCACACTAGAAGTTCTAGAGTTTCAGACGATGTGCACTAGATATTTTTGAGGTGACTCCAGATGGAAAACTGTTTGTGGGAAACGAAATGTGCGCACAATTCGAGTTGTCATTTTCATTTCTATACAGAGCGTTTAGAAACATTTGCTAGGATACTCATAACTCATGATTATTTTTTTGCAATCAACTACAACGGCCACCGACACGACGTAGGCAGAAGCGCTGAATCTTCATTCTGAAGACCCTTGCTGGGGTGACGTCCGCGCGGGTGCTACAGCGTGTCGCTGGGACCAGTTTCACCCTTTCGGTGAGGTCCGTGTCTTTGGTTCCACGGTGGTGCCTGCGTAGAGGTCACTTTCGGCGCTCCCTCCCTCTTCTAAGTTACTCCTCTGGATTCATGAACAAGGGCTCAAGCAACAGCATCAGAAACTCCAAGGTAAGTTGTGATAATTGTCGAGAATTCCCTTTTTGAGAGGGCTATCCCGACTGTTCTCTCTGTTGTTCATCTGTCCAAGAACATCAACCGGACCTCTCCACCAACACTATCTCTCTCCCACCTTCTTTCTCTCCCATAACCAGAGCTGGGCAATTTTTCGTTTTTCGTTTTTTCGTTTGTCGTTTTTTGTCTCCGTTTTTCGTTTCTTGTTTTTTCGTTTTTCTTCAGTTTCCGGAGGTTGAGGCGAAACTTTCGTGACAAAATTTTGTTTTTTAAACTAGAAAAATTCACACTAGAAGTTCTAGAGTTTCAGACGATGTGCACTAGATATTCTTGAGGTGACTCCTGACGGAATATTGTTTGTGGGAAACGAATTGTGCGCACATTTCGAGTTGTTATTTTCATTTTCATACAGAGCGTTTAAAAACATTTGCTAGGATCCTCAAAACTCATGATCAATTTTTTTGCAAATAACCACAAGGGCCACCGACACGACGTAGGCAGAAGCACTAAATCATCATTCTGAAGACCCTTGCTGGGGTAACGTCGCGCGCGGGTGCTACAGCGTGTCGCTGGGACCAGTCTCACCCTTTCGGTGAGGTCCGTGTCTTTGGTTCCACGGTGGTGCCTGCGTAGAGGTCACTTTCGGCGCTCCCTCCCTCTTCTAAATTACTCCTCTGGATTCATGAACAAGGGCTCAAGCAACAGCATCAGAAACTCCAAGGTAAGTTGTGATATTTGTCGAGATTTCCCTTTTTAAGAGGGCTATCCCGACTGTTCTCTCTGTTCTTCATCTGTCCAAGAACATCAACCGGACCTCTCCACCAACACTATCTCTCTCCCACCTTCTTTCTCTCCCATAACCAGAGCTGGGCAATTTTTCGTTTTTCGTTTTTTTCGTTTGTCGTTTTTTGTCTCGTTTTTCGTTTCTTGTTTTTTCGTTTTTCTCCAGTTTCCGGAGGTTGAGGCGAAACTTTCGTGACGAAATTTTGTTTTTCAAACTAAAAAAAATTCACACTAGAAGTTCTAGAGTTTCAGACGATGTGCACTAGATATTTTTGAGGTGACTCCAGATGGAAAACTGTTTGTGGGAAACGAAATGTGCGCACAATTCGAGTTGTCATTTTCATTTCTATACAGAGCGTTTAGAAACATTTGCTAGGATACTCATGTTTAATTTTTTTGCAATCAACTACAACGGCCACCGACACGACGTAGGCAGAAGCGCTGAATCTTCATTCTGAAGACCCTTGCTGGGGTGACGTCCGCGCGGGTGCTACAGCGTGTCGCTGGGACCAGTCTCACCCTTTCGGTGAGGTCCGTGTCTTTGGTTCCACGGTGGTGCCTGCGTAGAGGTCACTTTCGGCGCTCCCTCCCTCTTCTAAATTACTCCTCTGGATTCATGAACAAGGGCTCAAGCAACAGCATCAGAAACTCCGAGGTAAGTTGTGATAATTGTCGAGATTTCCCTTTTTAAGAGGGCTATCCCGACTGTTCTCTCTGTTCTTCATCTGTCCAAGAACATCTACCGGACCTCTCCACCAACACTATCTCTCTCCCACCTTCTTTCTCTCCCATAACCAGAGCTGGGCAATTTTTCGTTTTTCGTTTTTTCGTTTGTCGTTTTTTGTCTCCGTTTTTCGTTTCTTGTTTTTTCGTTTTTCTTCAGTTTCCGGAGGTTGAGGCGAAACTTTCGTGACGAAATTTTGTTTTTCAAACTAAAAAAAAATTCACACTAGAAGTTCTAGAGTTTCAGACGATGTGCACTAGATATTTTTGAGGTGACTCCAGATGGAAAACTGTTTGTGGGAAACGAAATGTGCGCACAATTCGAGTTGTCATTTTCATTTCTATACAGAGCATTTAGAAACATTTGCTAGGATACTCATGATTAATTTTTTTGCAATCAACTACAACGGCCACCGACACGACGTAGGCAGAAGCGCTGAATCTTCATTCTGAAGACCCTTGCTGGGGTGACGTCCGCGCGGGTGCTACATCGTGTCGCTGGGACCAGTCTCACCCTTTCGGTGAGGTCCGTGTCTTTGGTTCCACGGTGGTGTCTGCGTAGAGGTCACTTTCGGCGCTCCTCCCTCTTCTAAATTACTCCTCTGGATTCATGAACAAGGGCTCAAGCAACAGCATCAGAAACTCCGAGGTAAGTTGTGATAATTGTCGAGATTTCCCTTTTTAAGAGGGCTATCCCGACTGTTCTCTCTGTTCTTCATCTGTCCAAGAACATCAACCGGACCTCTCCACCAACACTATCTCTCTCCCACCTTCTTTCTCTCCCATAACCAGAGCTGGGCAATTTTTCGTTTTTCGTTTTTTCGTTTGTCGTTTTTTGTCTCCGTTTTTCGTTTCTTGTTTTTTCGTTTTTCTTCAGTTTCCGGAGGTTGAGGCGAAACTTTCGTGACGAAATTTTGTTTTTCAAACTGAAAAAAATTCACACTAGAAGTTCTAGAGTTTCAGACGATGTGCACTAGATATTTTTGAGGTGACTCCAGATGGAAAACTGTGTGTGGGAAACGAAATGTGCGCACAATTCGAGTTGTCATTATCATTTCTATACAGAGCGTTTAGAAACATTTGCTAGGATACTCATGATTGATTTTTTTGCAATCAACTACAACGGCCACCGACACGACGTAGGCAGAAGCGCTGAATCTTCATTCTGAAGACCCTTGCTGGGGTGACGTCGCGCGGGTGCTACAGCGTGTCGCTGGGACCAGTCTCACCCTTTCGGTGAGGTCCGTGTCTTTGGTTCCACGGTGGTGCCTGCGTAGAGGTCACTTTCGGCGCTCCCTCCCTCTTCTAAATTACTCCTCTGGATTCATGAACAAGGGCTCAAGCAACAGCATCAGAAACTCCAAGGTAAGTTGTGATAATTGTCGAGAATTCCTTTTTGAGAGGGCTATCCCGACTGTTCTCTCTGTTCTCCATCTGTCCAAGAACATCAACCGGACCTCTCCACCAACACTATCTCTCTCCCACCTTCTTTCTCTCCCATAACCAGAGCTGGGCAATTTTTCGTTTTTCGTTTTTTCGTTTGTCGTTTTTTGTCTCCGTTTTTCGTTTCTTGTTTTTTCGTTTTTCTTCAGTTTCTGGAGGTTGAGGCGAAACTTTCGTGACGAAATTTTGTTTTTCAAACTAAAAAAAATTCACACTAGAAGTTCTAGAGTTTCAGACGATGTGCACTAGATATTTTTGAGGTGACTCCAGATGGAAAACTGTTTGTGGGAAACGAAATGTGCGCACAATTCGAGTTGTCATTTTCATTTCAATACAGAGCGTTTAGAAACATTTGCTAGGATACTCATGTTTAATTTTTTTGCAATCAACTACAACGGCCACCGACACGACGTAGGCAGAAGCGCTGAATCTTCATTCTGAAGACCCTTGCTGGGGTGACGTCCGCGCGGGTGCTACAGCGTGTCGCTGGGACCAGTCTCACCCTTTCGGTGAGGTCCGTGTCTTTGGTTCCACGGTGGTGCCTGCGTAGAGGTCACTTTCGGCGCTCCCTCCTCTTCTAAATTACTCCTCTGGATTCATGAACAAGGGCTCAAGCAACAGCATCAGAAACTCCGAGGTAAGTTGTGATAATTGTCGAGATTTCCCTTTTTAAGAGGGCTATCCCGACTGTTCTCTCTGTTCTTCATCTGTCCAAGAACATCAACCGGACCTCTCCACCAACACTATCTCTCTCCACCTTCTTTCTCTCCCATAACCAGAGCTGGGCAATTTTTCGTTTTTCGTTTTTTCGTTTGTCGTTTTTTGTCTCCGTTTTTCGTTTCTTGTTTTTTCGTTTTTCTTCAGTTTCCGGAGGTTGAGGCGAAACTTTCGTGACGAAATTTTGTTTTTCAAACTGAAAAAAATTCACACTAGAAGTTCTAGAGTTTCAGACGATGTGCACTAGATATTTTTGAGGTGACTCCAGATGGAAAACTGTGTGTGGGAAACGAAATGTGCGCACAATTCGAGTTGTCATTATCATTTCTATACAGAGCGTTTAGAAACATTTGCTAGGATACTCATGATTGATTTTTTTGCAATCAACTACAACGGCCACCGACACGACGTAGGCAGAAGCGCTGAATCTTCATTCTGAAGACCCTTGCTGGGGTGACGTCCGCGCGGGTGCTACAGCGTGTCGCTGGGACCAGTCTCACCCTTTCGGTGAGGTCCGTGTCTTTGGTTCCACGGTGGTGCCTGCGTAGAGGTCACTTTCGGCGCTCCCTCCCTCTTCTAAATTACTCCTCTGGATTCATGAACAAGGGCTCAAGCAACAGCATCAGAAACTCCAAGGTAAGTTGTGATAATTGTCGAGAATTCCCTTTTTGAGAGGGCTATCCGACTGTTCTCTCTGTTCTCCATCTGTCCAAGAACATCAACCGACCTCTCCACCAACACTATCTCTCTCCCACCTTCTTTCTCTCCCATAACCAGAGCTGGGCAATTTTTCGTTTTTCGTTTTTTCGTTTGTCGTTTTTTGTCTCCGTTTTTCGTTTCTTGTTTTTTCGTTTTTCTTCAGTTTCTGGAGGTTGAGGCGAAACTTTCGTGACGAAATTTTGTTTTTCAAACTAAAAAAAATTCACACTAGAAGTTCTAGAGTTTCAGACGATGTGCACTAGATATTTTTGAGGTGACTCCAGATGGAAAACTGTTTGTGGGAAACGAAATGTGCGCACAATTCGAGTTGTCATTTTCATTTCAATACAGAGCGTTTAGAAACATTTGCTAGGATACTCATGTTTAATTTTTTTGCAATCAACTACAACGGCCACCGACACGACGTAGGCAGAAGCGCTGAATCTTCATTCTGAAGACCCTTGCTGGGGTGACGTCCGCGCGGGTGCTACAGCGTGTCGCTGGGACCAGTCTCACCCTTTCGGTGAGGTCCGTGTCTTTGGTTCCACGGTGGTGCCTGCGTAGAGGTCACTTTCGGCGCTCCCTCCCTCTTCTAAATTACTCTCTGGATTCATGAACAAGGGCTCAAGCAACAGCATCAGAAACTCCGAGGTAAGTTGTGATAATTGTCGAGGTTTCCCTTTTTAAGAGGGCTATCCCGACTGTTCTCTCTGTTCTTCATCTGTCCAAGAACATCAACCGGACCTCTCCACCAACACTATCTCTCTCCCACCTTCTTTCTCTCCCATAACCAGAGCTGGGCAATTTTTCGTTTTTCGTTTTTTCGTTTGTCGTTTTTCGTCTCCGTTTTTCGTTTCTTGTTTTTTCGTTTTTCTTCAGTTTCCGGAGGTTGAGGCGAAACTTTCGTGACGAAATTTTGTTTTTCAAACTAAAAAAAAATTCACACTAGAAGTTCTAGAGTTTCAGACGATGTGCACTAGATATTTTTGAGGTGACTCCAGATGGAAAACTGTTTGTGGGAAACGAAATGTGCGCACAATTCGAGTTGTCATTTTCATTTCTATACAGAGCGTTTAGAAACATTTGCTAGGATACTCATGATTAATTTTTTTGCAATCAACTACAACGGCCACCGACACGACGTAGGCAGAAGCGCTGAATCTTCATTCTGAAGACCCTTGCTGGGGTGACGTCCGCGCGGGTGCTACAGCGTGTCGCTGGGACCAGTCTCACCCTTTCGGTGAGGTCCGTGTCTTTGGTTCCACGGTGGTGCCTGCGTAGAGGTCACTTTCGGCGCTCCCTCCCTCTTCTAAATTACTCCTCTGGATTCATGAACAAGGGCTCAAGCAACAGCATCAGAAACTCCGAGGTAAGTTGTGATATTTGTCGAGATTTCCCTTTTTAAGAGGGCTATCCCGACTGTTCTCTCTGTTCTTCATCTGTCCAAGAACATCAACCGGACCTCTCCACCAACACTATCTCTCTCCCACCTTCTTTCTCTCCCATAACCAGAGCTGGGCAATTTTTCGTTTTTCGTTTTTTCGTTTGTCGTTTTTTGTCTCCGTTTTTCGTTTCTTGTTTTTTCGTTTTTCTTCAGTTTCCGGAGGTTGAGGCGAAACTTTCGTGACGAAATTTTGTTTTTCAAACTAAAAAAAATTCACACTAGAAGTTCTAGAGTTTCAGACGATGTGCACTAGATATTTTTGAGGTGACTCCAGATGGAAAACTGTGTGTGGGAAACGAAATGTGCGCACAATTCGAGTTGTCATTATCATTTCTATACAGAGCGTTTAGAAACATTTGCTAGGATACTCATGATTAATTTTTTTGCAATCAACTACAACGGCCACCGACACGACGTAGGCAGAAGCGCTGAATCTTCATTCTGAAGACCCTTGCTGGGGTGACGTCCGCGCGGGTGCTACAGCGTGTCGCTGGGACCAGTCTCACCCTTTCGGTGAGGTCCGTGTCTTTGGTTCCACGGTGGTGCCTGCGTAGAGGTCACTTTCGGCGCTCCCTCCCTCTTCTAAATTACTCCTCTGGATTCATGAACAAGGGCTCAAGCAACAGCATCAGAAACTCCAAGGTAAGTTGTGATAATTGTCGAGAATTCCCTTTTTGAGAGGGCTATCCCGACTGTTCTCTCTGTTCTCCATCTGTCCAAGAACATCAACCGGACCTCTCCACCAACACTATCTCTCTCCACCTTCTTTCTCTCCTATAACCAGAGCTGGGCAATTTTTCGTTTTTCGTTTTTTCGTTTGTCGTTTTTTGTCTCCGTTTTTCGTTTCTTGTTTTTTCGTTTTTCTTCAGTTTCCGGAGGTTGAGGCGAAACTTTCGTGACGAAATTTTGTTTTTCAAACTAAAAAAAATTCACACTAGAAGTTCTAGAGTTTCAGACGATGTGCACTAGATATTTTTGAGGTGACTCCAGATGGAAAACTGTTTGTGGGAAACGAAATGTGCGCACAATTCGAGTTGTCATTTTCATTTC
>CAVOJK010000185.1:0-57951 GCA_963695495.1 Hololepta plana | reverse complement strand
GAAGAATAAACAGAGGAAAATGATTCCTCACAAACATTTTTCGCAGTCGTAATCGTTTGTTTGTGGGCAGCGAAATTTGGGCTGTGCCGCTGTCTTATCGATTGGCGACGTCTCACGGATTACTGGATAGGGATGAAGGCTCTAGCAAGTTTGATAACGCATCAACATGAATTATTTTGAACACAGTAGTCAAGATCCGACGTGGAAAACACATACGACTGACCTAGAGGCATTCTCAGATGATGACCTCATCACCTGAACACTCGTGCATGGAGAATGATCACCTAGGGGTTCGGCTGTGAGCGTATAGTACAGGCCGAAAAGGTGGGCCCACTTTTGCAGTTTCCGGAAAATAACGAAGGATGGTGAGGTGAAAAAGAAAACCTCATTCTCTGCTTGAAAGAGGCCGATTTACGAGCTCATTTCGATATTGGGTTGAGAGAAAGGTATATTCTTGCGCTCCAGATTTTTATTTTGACGATTCATAGTGCAGCGCCAGCGGGGTACCTTCCCCTGAATTGTGTACTTTCTACAAAAAAGTGTTTGGTGTCTCTCTTTGTGCAAATTCACATGCACAAAGTGGCATACCGAACACTTTTCTGTAAGAGACACGTGGAGCTGCAGAATTCAGGGGAAGGTACCCTGCTGGCGCTGCATTATGAATCGTCAAAATAAAAATCTGGAGCGCAAGAATATACCTTTCTCTCAACCCAATATCGAAATGAGCTCGTAAATCGGTCTCTTCCAAGCAGAGAATGAGGTTTTATTTTCACCTCACCATCCTTCGTTATTTTCCGGAAACTGCAAAAGTGGGCCCACCTTTTCGGCCTGTACTATATGGTTATGCCACCACTTGATATCGTTGTGCAAGAACATCTATACTATATATAAAGGAGCAGTGTGTGTGTTTGTGTGTGTGTGTGTGTGTGTGTGTGTGTGTGTGTGTGTGTGTGTGTGTGTGTGTGTGTGTGTGTGTGTGTGTGTGTGTGTGTGTGTGTGTGTGTGTGTGTGTGTGTGTGTGTGTGTGTGTGTGTGTGTGTGTGTGTGTGTGTGTGTGTGTGTGTGTGTGTGTGTGTGTGTGTGTGTGTGTGTGTGTGTGTGTGTGTGTAACGCTCCAGCCACTATGAGTAGAGGCTCCCCCAGGCAAACCACGGGAAAGTGATTGGTGTCGATAGATGCCTCCAGGGTATGCGCATACCGCTGCGGTTTTAGTTTGGCGCCAGACCCTCCCGGCGCCAGGTATTGGGCAGCGGAGTTTTGACTGGAGCGGACTCGAAAATTGAGAAAGAGAGGAGAAGCCGATATTTGTACCTGATATCAGTACTCTAGAATGTTCCATCGTGTACTTCGATAGTACGAGAGGTTTCGCGCACTTCTCACACTTCTCCGGGAGCGTAAGCTTTATCAACTGAGTTTTTCTTGTTGCGAATTTTTGGAATGTTCATTTCACTCTGAAATGTTGATTGCACAGACCCACATCAACCAGGAACGCTTTTAAGAGAAACTCTTGTATTTGGGCATTTTGTGACTTAGTTGTTCCAATTCAGTTCTCGACTTGTGATGGTCTGACAACCTTCAGGTAGAGAAATAAATTTACAAAATTACATGCAGAAACAATTTGTCAAGTTTCAGAGTGATTGGATGAGTTTGAGCAGAGTTATGGTCGAAGCACCACTATGCCATATCTTTTTGTCCACCACTGTACTATTTTCCATATCACGATCAAGTGAAATTAGTGTCCATACTTCTCAGACACTCAACCGACTTTTACAAGTTGGGCTGTAGCAACGAGAGGATTCTTCGTTTTTCATGTGTATGCAAGTTTTCCCCAGTTTGAATTCACTTGTGCGGAATATACTGATGCAATGAAACATCATTGTAGAAAGTTTTCGGAACATTTCAGAAATTCTCGAAACAACTATCATTATTCTGGGCTTTGACGGTACTTGATTCCATGCAGAAGGAGTCAGTTACGAACGATTTTTACTACCTGAACTTCAGCTAAAGCATCATGGAATCATTGTTAGCAGAGTTGCACGGCGGTAGGTGGGATCATTCTGCTCCCGAAAAACTAATACCAGGGAAAAGATGATCAAGCGAAGACGATTCAAACTGTACTAGCCAGAGAAATGTCGTTGTTGGGCCTAACAGCCCGCTAGGGCCCTTGTGAAAGATGTTTTCCCCAATTTTTACCATGAACCTTTTTAAGCCAGAGGATAAAAGCAGTTTTCTTATCGTCAGTCAGTTTGAAAGAATGCTTTATCGGTGATTGAAAAAGAAATGGATGGATTCATCCTTCGCGAGCAAGTCTCCAGCGGGCGCGGCATTCTTTCGTGCAATTAAGGTTGTTCCACTCTGTTTCAGTCATGCAGCAAGCTCGGTGAGGAGAGTTCTGCATGGCGAGTCATAATATAACAGTCCGAGCGTCCATGACTCACAGTGGTGCAATTGTGCTCATAATGAGGAAGCATCCTGCAGTTGGTGTAACAGCGGTCAAAGCACGGGTTAGCATAGTTATGAGTCCATCTGATAAGGTGAGACAGTTGGGTAGCCAGTTCTCCATCACATTTCAATCATAAGACTCACCCCGAACCGCAGTAGCAAGCGGGCTGATGAGAACTACAAAAGCCGATTCAGGTTCCGGGTAAGTAGGCGGTGGTGGAGACGACAGCGATGACCGCGGCGAGAACGATGAGCAGTTTCTGTGAGTAGATGAGGGGAGAAAACAAGGAAGTGGGTTGACTCACCATGTTGACGATGTCGGAGAACCGATGTCTCTGGCTCTTCCAACTGCGCTTTCATGCCAACATTTTCAATCACCGGGTGATGTGCCCTCTTTCCAATACCGCCAAAATGGAGTCTGCAAAACACAACGAAGCGAGCGGGAAAGTGAACCGGACGCTGTTTAGACTAGCACACCACGTTTTTTTTTTCGAAAAATTATTAACTCTCCCCATCAGAGTGCCTTTCAGTTGATGTATTCTCTCATGATTGATTATCATTTATTTCTTTGTTTGTTTGTTCATTTCCATGGAATAAAAGTGAGACATAACTGTGTGTAATTGTGTTTGCTCTATGGAAGATCTTTCGGGATGAAGTTCTGGTTAGCCTACATTTTTTCAGTCTAGTTTCCTCTGTCTCTCTCGCTCTCTCCGTTATTCTCTTCGACATTTTTTCATTCACTCACTTTTTTCCGCTGCTCTCTTACTTCCCTCAAAAGTCTCGCTTTGTTTGCTTTGTATGTTTTGCAAATCAGGACCGAAGCCTAGAGAGACCACAAACAGTGGCCAAAAGTTCCGCACCATTTCTTTTCTCGAAGTTCTACTCTATCCAGGTTGTCCCGCCAGAACGAACTCTGTGTACGACGTTTCAACATTTCACTACACTCTTCTGAAAAATGGGTCATTGTGTTTCAGTGGACATTGTCTAGCTTTCGCCTTTTAGAAGCTCACTTTTTCTCCAGCCATTCCCTACTCTCTCTCTATCTCTCTCTCCTTTCTATTTTTCTATCATTCTCTCTTTTTCTTCCACTATGCTCTCCTCAGGCCACAGCGCTCATCGAACCACACCACAACTTTTCCCATCATTTCTTATTCACAACAACTCGACACCACACGGTCTTCCTCGTTTTGTTCTGGATGAGATGTACTTCTCACTTCATTCTCTACAAAAATCGTGTTTCTCGTTTTTTCATCACTCTTACTGGTTCATCATCATAACACTGTAGAATTATTGTTGTTGGCTTTGTGCTACATGAATACGCCATGATACAGAACACAATCGTTGAGAAATTGAATTGTGGCACGAGTTCTGTGGAATTGAGAAGAACGGTTAAATTTTCACTGTAAAACCTCATCATAAAAACTCCGCGTTGACCTAACTTTTCTGATCATCAGAGAAAAATCGATTGATTTTATGATGATTCCACTCCCCCGTTCTTCTTCTTTACTTTTTTCAGAGTAAGTACTTCTTGAAATCACCGAAATCCATATTCTCTACCGTTTTTTCCAGATCTCATGAAGAGAGTCACTTATTGTATGGTGGTTGTAGAGCTAACTTTTCCCAGTTGGATGATATAACAGCTCCGATATAATAGCTCCGATATAATAGCTCCTAATAGGGTGGTCAAAAGCGTTATGTGCTAACTCTCTTTTTTGTGTGTTAGCACATGTGATAGGTGGCTGTAACTTCATTGTGCTTCAATGAATCCCAGTTTCGTAAGCACAGTTTTGTGAAATGAGTTCTGGGGATCATTTTCTGTGTTGTATCGTTACACTCATTGTGACCAGGTGGACCACCACAGGGAATAATACGGCGGAAATTAGTAACTTGATGTGCTAACTGATCGTCTGCTCTTGAACAGAAAATCCAAATTCACTTCTTTTGTACTAGAAATCTGTAGAATTTCATGCGCTACAAGGTGGCACTCAACAAACCGGAATATCACACCTGACGATGGAGCTACGATCAGTTATCACATGAAAAAGTGGAGTTAGCACAGTGCTAAATCTAACGCTTTTGACCACCCTAGCTCCTAACCGCATGTTTACTCGGGTTTCCGATTGTGCGTTCGAGACTATTCTTGCAATTTGAAGAATTGAGAAATATTGCTCATGAAAAAAGTCAAAATCATCTTATGATTTCACTGAACTTGCTTGATCGTATATCAGTTCTCTTCGCTTATCTTTTCCAACCAGATGATCCAATATATCAATCAATTTGAATAAAAAATCAGTCTTCCTAGATGAGTCTCATGAAGACAGTCACAGTCGCCGGCAATCCTAATCATCAGCATTACTATCGCTTATCAGCTCACTGTAAATTTATGCAATGTAGCAAATCAGGTTAAGTGGCTCCGGATTTTAAAAGATCTTCATTTTTTTAGTTTTTCATCTCATCACTTCAGACAGACAGAAATCTTGTGATTTGAAAGATCGGAAAACTCTACATTTTTCATTAGCACCAGCATTGTAGGTTATGAAAAGTGCTCAATATCATCTACAGGAGTCAATGCCGACTTTCTCACAATATTACTTCGACTGGGCGGCTACAAGGGTGCCTATTGGCCTTGGGTAATGAAAAGCCTCCAAGGATTTTCTTGTTTTCGAACCCAGTTCAACTTGCTTGGCCTTGGTTGAAAAATTTCGCAATCAGATTCTTGTTTTTCAAAACTTGATTCACAGGAACTGAAGAGACACGAGAGTGTTTTCTACTGTTCCTAATCGTGTTCGGAAAAAGATTCTCCTACAAAGCAGAAATTTCTGAGAAGTGCCTATGAATCAAAATTCTAGCCAGTTCAAAACAGAAAATTCCGAAAAATGATTCAAAATAAATATTGCTCAGCCAGCGATAACGGTGGGCGCTATGTACGAGTGTTTGCACAATGATTCCGCCCAGATGACGCTGGCGCTGATGAGACAGGCGCCAGAGAGAATGACAGAGGTGCGCGCTGCCTCTGGGAGAATACCCCAAGAGCTTCCAGGGGGCGTAGTGACTGAGTTTTCATGTATTACTAAAGTCAAAGTCATAGTGACAGTCCAAACATAAACAGCGTAACTTCAAAGTAGGCAAACTGGTGTTTTCCATGGAGCACACTTCATCTCATTGCAATCCTCGTGGCAATTCGAAATAGCCTATTGCTGTTGGCTTATTTGTAAAGGAAAACTGGTTTTCTTCAGCCTAAAAATGCATAAATTTTGACCGAAACTGAGATTTTGACCTCAGTAATACGCGCTCGCTCTGAAAGAATGCTTCGAAAGCGTCCAGGGGGGCGTACTGGAAACTTGTGTTCATGTAAACCCCTCTAAACAGCGGCAAGACCCATAGTATCGTTGAAAATTGCAGCATTCGACATAAGACAATCACAATAACAGTGATGATAAATTTGCGCTACGGTCATGAAAATTATTATGTTGATTCAGCTTCTCATGCCATGAAGATTTGCGAAACTGCTGTACGATACATATATCGAATCTGAAGACTAAACTCTCATTTCGCCATATGCCGCTACACAAAAGAACCACTTCTTAGCTGAAAATTTCTGATTGTGAGAGAGAGCACCATACTTCTACGAAGACTGTTTTTACGGTTATTTTTGTGAGTAACGAAACCTCCACACTCTTCTGAATTCGTCTCTCGTTTTATTCGAAGACTATGGAACCCCCAATTGCAGGTTTATTTCACACTACCAGTCGATTTTGTCAATTACGGCTACGTGACGGAGGAAGTGTTCACGCAAGTACAGGAGGTTGTTATCCTGTTCCAGATTTCGAACAGGGCAAAAGTAATTCATCGCGAAGCATAGCAGCCGAAATCACCAAAGTCATACTCTTTCCTCCTAGCTAGAGACGAGATAACCGCATCTCGCAACTGCGAATAAGAGAATTTCAGTTTGTACTTCTAATGACAGTGCGGGACCAGAGGGAAAGTTGCGGATAAGACAGAGAATTAACCGCAACTGCTATTCTTATTCGCAACTGCGATTAAGAAACAGTGTTCTTTCTTCCTCGACACGAATGTGCCAGGTTTTGGACAATTTTTAACTTCGATCGAAAAAAATCACTGTTGGGTTGCTTCATGAAATTTTCGTCTGAAAAAATTCTGAACTATACGTCGCAAGGATTCTGATCGGTGGTTCCTCTCTGAACCGATGATTTTGTTAGATTCAAATTCATTTTGCATTTTTCTGATCTTGAATTTCGTCGACGGACTAAGAGGAAAATCGAAAACTGAAACCTGGTACATTCGTGTCACAGACCAAAGTACTTATTCTCTTAATCGCAACTGCGGTTAAGAGAGCTCTTAATCGCAGTTGCGGTTAAGGAAACTGAAATTGTCAAAGTTGTCATTAAGGCTTATTCGCAATTGCGGTTATCTCGTCTCTACTCCTAGCCAAGAAACTGAAAATTCGAAAAAGAGGATCTTATTTTGCCCTGGTTTTGACGATCGATCCATGTTCCCAACTATGAGGGAGAGAAAGATTTTTTTCAGAATTTTCTCGAGTCAGTCATGACATTCGATATCATCTTTATCTTTCTTGGCTTGGCGCTAGCGGTGAATGGCTTGAGCATGTTTTATAATGATTTTCCTGCTACGCTGCGAAGATTGATCAGAGCATGGAAGTGGGCTTCACTTGATTTTACTTTTATTTATCATCAATGATTCAGATTTATCACCAATGAGTACGTTCAGATTTATTACTCAGATTTATATTTATCATTTAGATTTATCACCAATGATTACAATGATTTCGGTGATTCACCATGCGGAGAAAAAACCGCTATCAAATAGAAAAAATGTTTTCTGGATAGGGCTGTTATTGGTTTGGTCCACTTTAGTTCGTGAAAAACCGTGTGTCCATCCGGACACTCTCTTTACCGCAACACGGCCGATGCTCGCTAGACTAAAAGGGAGACATGAAACGGAAGCATGTCTCATGTGGACTCCGATTGGACTTACGACACCGTTTTCTTCACAATATGTCATCGCTGAATTATTCTGACCAACCGTAAACATAATCTTGCAGGAAAGAACGGTCTTTGAGCAGAAGTGAACGTTTTTCCTTCAATCACCATATCAGGTTTTTTCTCGCAATTTTTCTGGTCTTTCAGTTCCCACCAACTCGATGAAAAATGAGCGAGTGTGATTTTTCAGAAAACTGCCCGAATCGCTCAACGTCATTTTGCGGCGTTCTAAGCAGCGAAAGTTGAGAGCGTGCGTTTTTATCTTCATTTTCATAAACTCAGAAATATAAAAAGCATAGAGTGAATACGTGAAATTCAAAGTTCCAATTTCGAATTAAAGATTGTGCAACCCGAACCGTTTTTCGACGGGAGAGTAATTTCGCTTATCCTTTAGTGTAGATCACACCCAACTCTATCTACCCTGAAATTTTCATCAAATTTGGTGATAGTTGATTTCGAATGCCACTGGGATCGTTGCACAAAAACTGAAAAGAGACCGAGAAGGGAGAGGGCCACGTGGAGGACTTGTGGCGTGGGTTGTGTGCACGATGTGTGAATTAGCAAAATAATGGTTGTTGCGCACCACGAATTTACTACGACTCGGGTTAGAAAATCTTTAAAAGTTCAAATTCGAAGTTCTCCGCGTGTTTTATTGCTCTAGGAAACTCGAGCGAAAGTTTCACTCGCTATGAAAATGAATACTGCTCTAACTAATGAATACTGACGAATAATTCTCTCTTCAGGCAGATTAGTTCGTATGCATTCATTCTACTCAGCGCATATTTGCTCGGGAAGCTCATGTTTGCCAACTTTTTTCAGGTAGGTCTCCTTATCCAACTCGTCAACTCGCCCTTTAAATGTTATCTGATGTTGAACTTTGTATGAAGATGAAACTTTTTGGAGCAAGCCACGACAAATGAGGGGTGCCCAGTTATCTGGAGAAATAACTATCCGGTGTTTTTATTCTACGGATAGAAACAGCGCACGGATAACTTTCATCTCTCACTGATAAACGAACCATCATGAATGAAATTTGGAAAAGAAACTCTTACAGATAAAAGATCCCTGATGGCTAGAGTTTCCCCACGAACAGAAGACCCTCATGGATGAAGGGTCACTCACGGATTAAGGACCCCTCTCGTGAACAACACCTTACGGATAGAGGACCTCGCACGAAAAACTTCTCATCACGGAAAGAAGACCTCTCACAGATAGACGACCCTTCGCGTAAAACCGGATAAGGGAAATCCGAATTTCACAGACAACGATCACGTCAGCACTCAGCAGCAACATCAAGATTGGCTTCGAATTTCGCACTTTTGAACAGGTCACTCGTGAAATTTCGCTTTGTTCTTTTTCTTCCTCCGAACGGAATGATTTTATGGGCTGGAAAAAAGAGAAAAAATAATGAACTTTGCATCACTTCCCTAGGCTAAAGACAGGCTCACCCACGAGTTTTTGCTTCTTGCGTAATTGTGAAAAGCGGAAAATGCAATTGGGTGTGAAAAAGTACTAATCACCAGAAACGATGTCTACGCAAATCTCACATGTGAGACTTTAATATGACAGTTTTTGACCATTGTGACTGAAAACCACATGGTGTACAGTTTTGAGAAAAAATCAAATTACTGATTTTTCGCAAAAAAAATGCGTGTAGTCGGAAGCTCTGTGTCTGGCGGAATCATTTTAGAAAGAACAAATAGGAGAAGAGAAAGTAATTAACGAAAGTATCTTCGAAACTACAGCTGCTGGGTCTGATGGAGAAGGGTCGATATCGCGGAATCGTTCACCCCTCGCAAAAGATCAATACATACTGTCGCGGTGAGCAGTGCAATCGATGGCAGAGGCTCGTATCAAGGTGGGCCCATAATCGATCGAAAAGCGTAAGCTCATCCGTGAGGTCCCAGAGCCGGAGCTCATTCAACCACTCCAAAGAGCCATAAGTTTGAACAACTACACTTGAGACAATAGAACAGTCGATTTGTACTTTCAAGGGATACAAAACGTGGTAGACATGGGGCTCGTTATCTTGTCTCAAGTGGACTATTTTGGAGTTTCGGCTATCAGTCGACTATACTCCCAAAGGGAATGATTACACTCAGCGGCCGAACAATTGCAGTCGGTGCTAGGCCCTATGATGAGTACTATCAACTATTGACAACGGACAACCTCTTCTCGACTCAGTCGGTCGGCTATGAGCTTCTGCCGTGAGTTCTTTTCTCGATACTCTTGAATCCAATTACAACCTTCTTCTCTTATATTCGTTTTATATTCGTTTTATAGTCACATTTTATATTCGTTTGTTGCAAAGTTTGGATTGAAGTGAGAAAATAAGTTTTCGATTTTCACGAAGTGGCTGAAATTGCGTGAAAAATCTCAAATTCAGTTCTGACGTCGTAGTAATCGATCGCAAAAAGTCGATACTATTCATAGTGGATCCAACAGTTGAATCTCAGCCGTTCTCGTATGCCATATCAAAGTTAGTAACGATTCATATTATCTTTTTTACAATTTTTCCAATTTTTTTCAATGTTCATAAGCACAATTACGGACGAATATTGGGATCAGTTATTTTGTATTACCCAATTACACTTCAGATAAAACTAGAGCCAATTCACGCCTGAATTCTTCGTTGTAGTAGTAGTAGTAGCATTAGCGTATCGAGAACAATCGTGGCCTATGTTTGAGTCAAACTGTCAAACAGTCAAACTGTCAAACTTTGAGAAGCCAGATTTGAGAAGTCAAACTTTGAGAAGCCAGATCAAGGACCCAAAGTTCAATCAAACGGTTATATTCAGTTATTCGTAGCGGACACATTATCTCTACCGTAATCGAATAGAATTTAGACGTACGAAGAATGACAACTGATTATCGCCAATCAAAAGACTCCAGGCGCTACCCACGCTTACGCGAAGATCTCAATCGCGCGATTGCATGGGCATTTCCAATCTATCCACGCATCATGACTCGCTACATCTCTCCATATCCAACCTATACCAAAGTGCCTTCATTCAATGTGGTCAGTTTTGTTTTGTTCAGCTCTATTTTCACTCTCGACATCTTTTTCAATCTCTCAATGTGTTGGAAAATACCGATCTATCACCGGAGAGAACATGAGCGTGTGAGGCATCGATTCGGTCTGGAACTGTGCCTGTGGTGGACTGCGATTGGACACTCGACTGTGTCGACTTTTTCTAGAAAAACGGTGGCATAAGTGTTCAACTCGATAAAAACGCGCACCAAATTTTCTCGATACGAAGAAGACGTATTAGTGAGGGCCGAATTATCTTTTCGCGCCTCAGCTAAACAGCGCAACTTCAAAGCTCCTACAGCGGTCATTTTCTAACCAAATGCGCTACATAAAACAGCATATTTGATGGAATTGTCCGAAAGTTTGGGTAGAGCATCTGTGAACCGTGGAGACTGACAACACCTGGTCGTTTTGAGAAGGGAAGCTGTTTTACCTGTTTCGAAGTTACGCTGTATAGTTTTGGTGAGAAAAGATTTTTTGCTGTCCGTAATGACTGCTAACACTACTGCTGAGTCGATCAAACAAACGTTAGAAAATTATTACAAAATGTCTTACTGCTACCCGAGAAGAGCAGGTTTTACTATCTGAAAAGGCTACGATGTTTATCTTCACTTGAAGTCCCCTCAAAATACCAATCTCGTACTGCCTAATGCCCCCTGCATTTATGATTCAGAATAATATTAATAGAATAGAATACAGAATAATATAATATATTCTGAGAATATGATAGTTGTGTACCAAACTGGAAACGATACAACTAGTGAGTAAGTTTAGTCCGCAAGTCGGGGCTACACTTGAAACAACGGGACGACCGACTATTGTATTGTGAAGCACAGAAAGTGGAACGCGAGAGGCATGTTTCCTTGTCTCAAGCGGACTCTCTGACTTGGGGCTCTCGGCCGACTAATTTACGGACGGGCTTCTGGCTCTCGGCATACTGTACTCTGCTTTATTTTACTCTCTCATTCAGGCGACAGCGCTGAAAGCGACTCAGCTCCTGCAAGCTCTCTACTGCTTTCTCGCTCTGCTGCTCCTGGCCGTTCTCATTTTTGTTCTGGAGGTGAGTTTCAAAGAACCACACCGCCAGTTCCTGATTTTACGTTGATCATCATTCAGAATTTGACAAGCTTACCTAAACTATTCCGGTGTGATTTTTCCCAAACTCAATGAAAGTCGATCGAAATTGAGGTTATCGTTCATCACGCAATCAATCGCTGGGACTTGCCTAATAAAGCAGTACAGGTTAGTCAAAGATCCGGTTTCCCTACTTCCATCTTGGTGCGAATGTTGTATACTCATATGCTTTCTCATTCTTTCTCTCCCTCTCTTCTTCTTTCTCTCTCTCTTCCTCTCTTCTTCTCTCTCTCTCTTTCTCTCTCTCTCTTTCTCTTTCTCTCTCTTTCTCTCTCTCACTCTCTCGCTTCTCACTCTCTCGCTTCTCCCTCTCTCACCTCCAAATCTCCACCTTCTCAGGTTATCCGTCGCGCCTCTAGCATCGTAGACATTGATATCATAGCAATGTTTGGTGCCCCCAGGGAAGAGGAAGAAGACCAGAAAAGAGAGGACAGAGAATACGAGGAAGACAACGATGGAAGTGAGGCTCGAATGGTAGGAAGGCAGAGGTAGAGAGAGGACTATTGGAAGTATGGTCTTGAGAGGTGCCTAGGGAAGTTGAGAGGAGAGAGAGAGAGAGAAAGAGAGAGAGAGAGAGACTGAGAAACCCTCAGAAATGGAAACATGAAGCCCGGAAAAGGCGAGCGAACCTTCGTCACATATCACTAGAATATTCATCAGAAGAGCGGGGGAGGCTGGATGTGTAGAGACTCCAAGACATTCACAAAAACTGCTACGGGGACTTAGATCACACAAATCTCTGTGAACTTTGTTGTTTTTTGTTATTGTTATACTTATTCTCGGGTATCAAATCCCGGCTGGTTCTCTGTCACAACGATAAAAGCTCAAAGATGACATCAAAAGAATTATTTATCATCACCAAGATTCAATTCTTGGCGTTCGTTATTGCTCCGGCAAGATATAGAGAGAAGATCGCAGGGATTGAAGGGGCGGGGCTTTGAGAGGAAGGGGGCGTGGCTTGGAGGAGGAGTCTATTGAGCGGCTCCAGTTAGGCCGGATGGGCCGGAAGGAGCGATCTCTTCGGCTCCCTTGTTGGCGCCCCACCATCCACCGTATCCGGGGTATCCCCAGGCGCCGCGTCCGTAGCCCCAGGCACCGTAGCCGACAGCGGGCCAGCCAGCATAGCCGTAACCGGCGTATGGCTGAAAAGAAGAAAGTTTTCGAATTGAAGTTGGCGGACGCCGAAGCGACTGCAAAGTTGAGCTTTCCGAGTAAAAACATGACTCTTCTATGTTCGAACGAAAAGATTTGCACTTTTTTGAGAAAGGATTCTCGCTACAGCAGTTTCTACTGAACAGAGAAAATGTGAATTCTCGAAGCTCTGACCGCAATTGTAAAAGAAGAGAAAAACTAACAGCAGCGAGGTACTGAGCCGAGCAGTCGGCGATAAGGAAGGCGGCTACGAGAGCAAAGATGACACTGAAATTGATTGATTGATTGGCTGATCGATTGACTGATTGAATGATCGGATTATTGATTGATCGCTGATTCCCAAAATCGATGTTGATCGATTGAACTATGGATCGGATCAATTTCGAAAGCTGATCAGAGTATTGGATGAGGTGCCTCGAGCTATGAAGATGATAATTCGAGAAAAATCAGGAAAATTGAAAGAAACTCACATCTTGGCGTTCATTCTTGGTTGAGAGTTGATGAGCTGGGAGCTGATGTCTTAGTGTGAAGTTTTCAGAGTTTTATACTGCTTCCAGAGGGGATCATGAGTGCTGTGGTGAGGAGAGAGAGAGGGAGACAGAGATAGAGAGAGAGAGAGGGAGACAGAGATAGAGAGAGGGGGGGGGGAGAGAGAGGGAGAGAGAGAGGGAGAGAGAGAGGGAGAGAGAGAGAGAGAGAGAGAGAGAGAGAGAGAGAGAGAGAGAGAGGGAGAGAGATGAGGAGAGAGCAAGATGAGGTAAGTCATGTTTGTTTATCTGCTCGTGTGTTTGGTCGTGTAAGCAACTTTTGCGACAAGTTGCATGAGTTCTCTCTCTTGTTTAGTGTATTCGCATACACGGTAGCTTGGAGGTACAGCTGATCTCTTTCACTCTCACTTTTCTCTTTTCTTTTCCTCTCTCTCTCTTTTACTCCCTGTCGCCCCTCCTCTCTCTCGACGTTGCCTACAACTTTTCTTCCAGGAGATTTTCAACAGCGTGTTACCTGTTGGTACATAGCTGTAGGTAAGAAAATTTTGGTGTATAGAGTAGAGAGGGGTGAGAGAGAGAGCGAGAGAGAGAGGAGAGAGAGGAGAGAGAGTGGGAGAGAGGGAGGAGAGAGTGAGAAAGAAAGAGCAAACAAAAAGATGGTGTGGTGCCCAGAACATCATTTTCAACACTTGAGCTGCGTTGCGTGATACTCTACACGAAAATAGCTTACACTAGATCAGCAACCGTCCGTAAACTTATTGAGCATTTTTTTTCAAACTTGAAGAACTTTGAAAATCATTTTAAAACATTCATTCTCAATATTCAGCATATCTACTTTCCAATGAAATACATAGAGTGAAACGCGAAACAGCCTTCCACCTTGTCTCAAATAAATTTGGTCGGACTTTTTCAGTGGAGTCTCATGCACACGATTCCAATCAATCGCTAAACAGTATAACTTCAAGAGTGTAAATTTGCAAACGATGCCAGATCGGATAAATTGAACCAGTGTATTTCCAACTATCCATTCTGTAAATCGGTCTGGAGCACGAACCGTAGAAATTACTACAATTTTTACTGAATAAGTTTCCAAGTCGTTCCAAGTCTCACTCTCTGTGTATGTCAATAAACATAGGTTAATGACATTCGGCGAGCATTTCGTGTTAATAATTTGCTGCTTCAAGTGTACCCTGACGGATTCACGGCTCTCTGCCGACTGTAAGTTGACTTGGCCAGAATACAGCCATCTTCGATGCCGCGACCCGCTGGTAGTGCCAGGCGTGCCGTGGAAGTGGGGGTGAGCTCAACTCGCGGGGGCGAGAAGAGTGTGAGCAAGGAGAGGGTATCTGCCCCGAGGAAAACTCACCTCGCCCACTTTCAGTGCGGGCCTGGTTTTCAGCCGGTCATACCTCAATTCAACGCCTATCCTCTTAAAGGAGGGATCATACCGATCGTAATCTCACTGCTAAACATTGTTGTGCATAACGCGGAGCGTTATGTCATTTAGTACATTGGCACACCAAAATGTTCCGTTCGGCAGATTGACAATTTGGTGTGTCTAATCTGCTATAGGACTGCTATAGGACAGGACACAACAATGTTTAGCAGTGAGATTACGATCGATATGATTCCTTCTTAAAGGATTTTTGAACCGAGTCGAAGTTGTGTGTTTCAACTCGAAGTCCCTGTCCTATTACTGTAGGATTGGGCCACTCACGTGCACTCTCCCTCAAACTCCTCCCCCTCCTGACCACACCCGCGTAAGAAGGAAGAGCCGCTTCCCTAGAGCAGGTTGTAATTCTGTATAATGCGTATTCTGTTATTCAAACCGTGGAGCCTCATACCATTGGCATGAGAGTATGGCATTTCACGATTAGACTTGGACTACCTAATGGGAAGTTGATGATAGCGCAGTGGTTGAGCGTCCGTTCAGAACGCTCTCCCACCCGCGTTCGTTCGAACCCATCCCTGTTCAATTTTCTTTTTCAGCTTTCTCTCATACTAATTTCATATCACTGGACGTCACTTAGTCTTCCAACAGCCACTGTGGTGTAGAGGTAGAACGGCCGATCAGCGCTCGCTTTTTGAGCGTTGGTTCGAACCCCCGTAGGCTCAGATTCTTTTTCACTTTCCCGCCATAGCAGGTCAGGAATTCAAACTTCGGGGGGCTCTCTACGGTAACCTGGGCCCACGAAAAAAACAAAAAGTACATCATCAGGTAGCTCTAGAGACGAGATAATTGAAGAGTTAGAGACGAGCGATACAGTAGTCTCCAGGACTTGGAGGGGGTCCCACGACGATTGTCTTCCTCTCTTCAAGGAAGACTTCCGTCGTGGCACATTCTTCATTCTAGGACTTCTAAACGCCTAAACGCTGCAGAAATTTAAAATTTTTTACTTTCTTCACATTCCGTTTGTGTTATTCCGCGTTCGTTAACAGGTCAGAGTCCCCTGTACACCGTAAGGGAAGAGACGAAGCAAGAAGCATCATCATTCGAGAAAAGTAGACAGGTAGAAGGGACAGATCACGGTCCAGTTTTTGCGCGAACGCGGTTGATGGTGATTCGAGTTCAACACATAAATTAATCTTTACAGTGGTCGGAGAAGAGAAACAACGTTCTCGATGGACGACGAGCGGGCAAAGGCATTAGCCGAGGCCCTTCGGCCGCATCTACTCCCGCCACCCGCGTCAGTCGTGCACGCCTCCCCTCCAGCATGACGAACAAAGCTTTCTACAAGCAGGCGGAATTCAATGTTGATGTCGCCAACATGCTGGAGAGGGTGAAGGTGGGAGAGTATTCAGTCGACGACGCCATCTCGAAGCTGTTGGAGAGAAACAAAATACTCGTCGCGGCGCAATCTCGACCAGAGCTTTTCGATGCACTCGACACGGCCAAGCTGATCCAAGGGTCAGGATCAGATCCGCTCACTCTGGCACTACTCATCGCCAAGAAACCCGACCAGCCGCAAGCCAAACGACAGCGCACGCGCTCGCCGTCGAGAGGCGGACAGCCCTTTCGAAGGAGGGAAGAAGACAACGCCGAGTCTTCTTCCCGCAGTTCAACCAAGGCCTTCCACAAGAACGACGCGTCAGATCGATTCAAGTGCTACAACTGCGGAGGCTCGGGCCATTTCTCAGCAAGTTGTCCCAACAAGTGAGTGTACAAGCGAGAGTCGCTCAGGAACAGAGCAGGGTGTGAGACACTCCGCGGAAGGTGTGAGACACCGGAGTTACGGGCAGAGTGTCCCACAGCCTGTTCTGCACCTCGAGGAGGTGAACGAGCCACCGTTCATGTCAATGAAACGTAGTTGGAAATTCTGGGAGAAAGCGGGAGCTTCGAGTTTTGTCCTGTCCATAATAAGGACGGGGTACGTCATTCCGGTCCAGGACGAATTCTACGAAAGAGTTCCAGGCGAAGTACAAAGCGCCAATAGACACAACGATGGGCAAGAGAAGACGTTCTCCTGGGATGAACTGCTGAAGTGGGCGGAGAACGGGAGCATAGAAGAGTCGACAGGTAAGCAATGGTTCTTTCCACTGATGGTAGCGAACAAAGGCAAAAAGTGGAGGCTGGTGCATGACCTGTCCGAATTGAATAGGTTCATTGTACCGCCAAAATTCAAACTTGATGACCTGGCGGTAATGTGGCCCCTTCTTCCCAAAAACGGATATATGGCGACGTGGGATCTAGCATCGGGCTACCACCACATCTGGATCAGCGAGGAGAGTAGACATCTGCTAGGTATTCACTGGGAAGATCACATGAAAGGGACAAGGTGGAGAGACGTAGCGTTACCGTTCGGCCTGAATATAGCTCCTTTTGTGTTTTCGAAAGTGTTCCGAACGTTAGTCAAAAAATGGCGAGGACAGGGTTTGAATACGGCAATGTACTTGGATGACGGAGTGGTGTTCGCGGAGTCAGAGGAAGAATGCAAAGCGGCAGTGTTTCAGATCAGAGAGGATCTCCGCCTGGCGGGAGCGCAGCTGGCCCAGGAGAAATGCCGTTGGCAGCCAACACAGGTAGGGACCTGGCTGGGTTTTAACATAGATTTGCGAGACGGTACAGTATCCCCATCGGAAGATAGGAGGAGAAGGGCCTTAGATCTGCTAGAGAAAGTTAAGGGAAGTAGAACGGTGTCTCTGAAAACCAGACAGCAGATTACCGGCACATGCGCTTCGGTGCATTTAGTAATAGGAGACAAAGGGGTGAGAAAATCCAGGGCATTGTTGTCAGCGATAGATCACATGATCGAAGGGGCACAGAGGGCGACACCTCTGTCTCAAGAGGAGAAGGGAGAGATCAAGTTCTGGGAAGAGCAGTTTCGGTCAGGCCTATATAGGTGTTTTACAGAGCAAGAGACGGAGACTCCCGAAGTCGTGATCGCGACAGACGCATCGGCTGTAGCTATAGGAGCAGTGCTACAAGTAGAAGGTGAGGTGATAGAGAAGACGGCCACGAATCTAGGAGAGGAAGAGAGAGGGGAGAGTTCTACCATGAGGGAACTGAGAGCAATCGCTAGAGCGATAGAAACATTCGCACCAAGGTTAACCGGCAAATGGATACAGGTGAAGTCCGACAGCCAGGCGGCCATAGCCATTTGTCGAAGAGGAAGCGCCGGGATAGCGCTCCAGCGTCTTTCGGAGAGAATATGGCGAGCGATAGAAGAGAGCAGTGCGAAGGAGGTGAGGTTTAGTTGGGTGCCGAGAGCAGAAAACCAGGAAGCAGACGAAGCGAGTAGAATTATAGATCCGGACGACTGGGGAATAAGCGAAGGAATATTCAAGATTCTGTCCCGGAAGTGGGGGGTCCCGAGAGTGGACTTGTTCGCCGATGAGAGAAACACGAAGTGCAAAGTTTTCTTCTCTAGATGGGCAGCTCCGGGATCAAGCGGAGTCGACGCCTTGCAATGCGACAGCGTCTGGCGAGAGCAAGGGCTTCTTTGGTCAGTCCCGCCTCCTTCCCTAGTGGCGAGAGTGATCAAAAAGGCGACGAAGGCAAAGTCCAAAATGATTCTAGGGGTACCATTGTGGCCGAGCGCGGCGTATTTCCCTTTGTTAAGAAAGCAGGGGGTCTGGGAGCCATTCATAAAAGACACTCTAGTTTTCGGAAAAGGAGCCAACATCTTCATTCCGGCAACCGCTAGCTCGAGCCTTTTTGGAAACGAAAAAGGAAATACGGAATTTCTTTTCGCTCTCTGCCATTTCTAGTTTCCCACGCATTTGTCAGTTCTAGCGATAAAGGCCTGGAGCACTACTTTATCGCAGAGTCTCTAACTCGGGTTAGAACGTACGGAGGGAACTATGTTCCCGTAGGGAGTTGTAATTGAAGAGTTAGAGACGAGCGATACAGTAGTCTCCAGGACTTGGAGGGGGTCCCACGACGATTGTCTTCCTCTCTTCAAGGAAGACTTCCGTCGTGGCACATTCTTCATTCTAGGACTTCTAAACACCTAAACGCTGCAGAAATTTAAAATTTTTTATTTTTTTGAAGGGTTCTAGTATAGCTCCCATTAAAGTAATACTCGAGAGGAGATAGGGAGTGGAGGAGAGAGGAATTGTTACCTCGAAGAGAGGAAACGTTTTTCCAGGGCAGAAAGCTCGGGAGATAGCAGAGATTGCGGCGGCTCTACATCTAGCAGGGAGACCGGATCTGGGAAAGCGACTGCCAGAGTTCTACAATAAGGCCCTCTCGAAGTCGTCGATCAAGGCATACGGATCCGCACTCAAGAACGTGGGCATCTTCGCGGAAAGAGGGGGCCTGGAGATGACCGAGGCCTCCACACTGGCAGCGTATCTGGTAGAGAAGATGGAAGAGGGATACTCCCCCTCCAGCCTGGCTATGGCGGCGGCGGCGGTCGCCTTCTACGGAGGCATACAGTCGCCGTCGACTCCTCCCCTGATCAAAGCGGCCAGGAGGGCGTCAGGATCCCCGAAGCACTACGACAAGTTCGCGGACGAAAACGTGCGACGGATCCTGGAGTGGGGAACCCGCGAGGGAGCATCACGAGATGATTGCCGCATAGCCTTCTTCACGGCCCTTACGTCAGCAGCGCTCCTTCGGATCTCGGAGATACTAGCACTCACGTGGAACGACCTACAGGAGGAATCGGAGAGTGAGGAAGGGACGATCATGGCGGTCAAGGTCAAGCGAGCGAAAAACGACCAGAAAGGAGAAGGCAGAACGACGAGAGTGCTGGTAAAGAGAGGTAAGAACAAAAAAAAAATCTCTGTTTTCAATTCACCGATCGGGGACAAAAGTTATTGAATTTTCCAGACTCGCCAGGGGAATCGCTTCTCCTCCGACTAAAACTCGAGACGGGCAGCGTGCCCGACCATCCGATGTTCGCTAACTGGAATACAGCAGCGGTTCTCTCGGCAGACTACATCCGTCGAGAGCTACGTCGGGCTTGTGCGGAGGCAGAGGTCCCTCCATCACTCCTCATTCGCTGAGGGCGGGAGCGGCCTCTTCCCTCCTGGCCTCCGGTCTTCCCCACGCAGCCCTTCAAGCCAGAGGCAGATGGCGATCAGCGGAGGGCATGCAGCCTTACATCGAAGATTCCATCGGAGCCCAGGGCGGAGTTTCCCCCCTCTGATCATGCATGGTCCCTCTTGTTTTCTTCCGTCCCTTTTTCCACAGGTCACCGCCTAGGGTTCGAGTGTTCGAATTTCTCACCTCCACTCCTATCTCCCATACTACACACAAATTATATATGAGTGCTTATCTTTTTCTTTTCTTGTTGTGGTTCATTCCTGTGAAGTTTACCTAGAATACATCCAATGTTTTAACTGACTCATCCTTCCTGTGAATAGTAAACTGTTACCGTGTTGTCATGGATTATGTAATACAAGTACCGTTGTAATGTTTGTTGCGGGTCGTGGACCAACAGTTCACCAGCGTTTAGCGATAAAGGCCTGGAGCACTACTTTATCGCAGAGTCTCTAACTCGGGTTAGAACGTACGGAGGGAACTATGTTCCCGTAGGGAGTTGTAATCATCAAGTATACAATTCTCGGATAATTTGTATCAATCAAGCTCGATAAATGGCATGAACCATGAGAGAAAATGGACGAGAATAGTCCACGTAGAGTCCAGAATTGATCATCAAGTTGTAAAAGTCGCAGATGCGAAGCGCTAGAATGTCAGTGGTAGGGTCGAAATTGACATAGACTCCTCCATCTTCATAATTATCGAGAGACGAGTGACGAACAACAGCCTTGTAGAGTGCAGGATTTCCAGGAATTGTTTTGCAGAGTTGTCTCAGACTATCTTGAATGCATTCAGCAGCAAAGGCGGGCATGTCCTGAAGAGCTTCGGGGTCCAGTCGGTCGAGATTGATCAGACGATAGCTCTCGATGATGTATTCTTTCACACGTGGTGAAGATTCCAAACGGATGAGAGGTGAAACCTGGACGAACTGAGAGTAGTCGACGTTCAATGTTAGAGTGATCAAGTAACCGCTAGTACCCCTCTTTTATGTGCTCTTTCTTTCTCTTTCTTTCTTTCACTCTCTTTTTTCTCTCTATCCCTCATCATTTGAACTATCACAGCTGTTCCGAAGACTCGCGCATCTCTCTCTCTCTCTCTCTCTCTCTCTCTCTTTCGAGTCTTTGGGATATTACAACGGTTTCTTTCGCGCACCTCTCTCCTCTCTCTCTCTCTCTCTCTCTCTCTCTCTCTCTCTCTCTTTTGAGGCTTTGAGATATTACAACAATTGTGTTCGCGCACATCTCTCTCTTTCTCTCTCACTGAATCAGTCCATCCCTCTACTCTCCTTCTCTCTCTATCTCTCTCTCTCCCTCTCTCTCTCTCCTCTCTCTCTCTCCTTCTCTCTCTATCTCTCTCTCTTTCTATCTCTCTCTCCTCTCTCTCTCTTTTTCTCTCAGTCTTCCCTTTCCATTTATTTTCGAAAGTATACGAGGTCGATCGACCACTTTCTTGTCAGTCTCTACAGCTGTCGTCCAACCACTAGTCGTCATGTTTCTTCATCCAGGCGTCAAATCTCCGACAATCTTCAAGCAGGATGGGCTCGCAGCCGTCAAAGTCCTGTACGCCGGCTTCCTCCGATATCAGCAGGAGGAGATTCTCCGCAAGAACTCTGTCACCAAAGCTACGGAAATTGGCAACGCTGCCGACTCTGGCGAGTACAAGAAGCTGGGCAAGCAGATACGCAACTTCCATCTCAACCTCAACACTCAGGAGAGAATGGTTCGTGGATGGCTCCGAGAGATCGATTTTCCAATCAAATCGGCATACAACGAGGCGGATATCTGGCATTTTCAACGTCTCTTCGCACGCAAGATTCGTATCCACATGTTCACGTGGTTTGGAGGCAACAAGAAGGGCTACGAGGCGCGAGCTGGAGATCATCCAGCACCACACGACATGTACATTCTCACCAACAGCGATGGCGACAAGTTTGATCTGCTCCTGACGACACATCAACTGCTGCGTGGACGATATTACTGCGTAAAATGCACAGAACATTGTGCACACAAGTCGTCTCATAGATGCCAGTTTACGTGCCGGAAATGTGGAGGCATTGATGCAGGATGTGACCAGGGAGACTCTATTCGATGCAACTTGTGTTACGTCACCTTCAAGAGTCAAGAGTGCTTCTCTCAACACAAGAAGAGGGATCGGTCAAGCAGAGGATCGAGATGCTCACTGATAAAGTATTGTCCACTCTGCAAAGCGACGTATAATACGAAAAACCTCCACGGCAGACCGCACGACTGTGAAGCGCGCAGTTACTGCTCAAAGTGCAAGAGTCACTGTCAACTCGATCACTTTTGCTACTGGGAGACTGCGGACGAGGCCAAGATGGGCAGACTGCGCGAGAAGCAGTCAAAGTCGCGATTCGCCTTTTATGATTTCGAGGCGACTCAATGCGAAATGTCGCCAACTGGAGAGCGTGTGTATGCAGCACGACATGTCCCCAACTGCGTCTACATCTTCAGGGCATGCGCGGATTGCATCGACGACGAGCGACAAGATTGTGAACACTGCGAGCCAAAGTGGGTTACTTTCAATTATCGCAATTGTCAAGATGTCACTGCTAGTTTTGTCGAGTTTCTGCTCAAAGACCCTTCAATGGCTGGCCGAATCTGCATCGCTCACAACGCGTCCAAGTACGACAACCATTTTCTCATCCCCGAACTTCTCAATCGTCAAATTTATCCCAACATCATCTTCAGAGGACTCGGCGCAATGAGAATGAGCATCACTGCCTCGCAGCGCAGCAACGATCTCATCTTCAAAGACTCGTTTCTACTGATGCCGGTTGCTCTCTCCACGTTCACCAAGGCTTTCGGGCTGGGAGATTCGAAGAAAGGCGATTTTCCTCATCTTCGGAATATGCCTGAACATTACGGCTCTGTCTTGACTGGCCTTCCGCCCCTGGCCGATTATGGCGTGGACCACATGATGGCTGATAAACGCAAGGCACTCGAAGAGTGGTGGACTGAAGAAAACGCAAAGCAGCACCTCTGGAGACAAGACGACGAACTCTTCTCCTACTGCAAGAACGATGTCCGAGTTCTTGCTCAAGGCTGTCGAGTCTTCAGAAGAACAATTCTGAACGAGACAGGCTGGTGCATCTTCACCCATTCCAACACTGTCGCCGGTTTTACGCAATTTCTGCTCACCAAAAACTATCTCCCCTGCCACGAATTTCCATATTTGGACGAGAACGGATACGGGCGCATCGCTCAGTCTGGAATCGCTCAAAAGTGGTTCAAGTGGCATGAACAACAACTTGGCAGGAGTCTGGAGAAGGAGGTGGCAGTACGCGGCACTCGCTATCACATCGACGCATACGACGCTGTAACAGACACTGCGTACGAGTTCAACGGGTGCTTCTGGCATGGCTGTCTCAAATGCTACATGCCGAACCAGATGCTCCCCAAAGTTGGCATGACTGCCGGTGATGCAGCACAGAGAACGGCCAAAAAGAAGTCTGCTCTCGCTGCTCGATATGCACACGTTGTCGACATCTGGGAGTGTCAAGTGCGCGAGCAACTCGCGACGGATGAGGCTATGAGCTCCTTCTTCAATGATTGTCCAGTGGACGAGTGTCTTAAAGGATGTCACCCATCAAAACAACATAGAGGCTCATATGGAATAACTTCGTGTGAAAAGTGGATCAGCAATTTCGTAGATCATGATCTGCTACCGTATTCTAGAACCGATTTTTCCCTACACATTTCTGTACAGAAGCATCAAATAGGGTTACTGTATGGTTGACTGTCTAGAAGAGGTTGTCGCCAGCCGACTCACTTCAGAGCGCGTGCGAAAGACTAGTGATGGCAAAATAACATGTAACACGCGAGAGACTTAGACAGCGCGCTAAGCCGATCACATAGGTTCCACTTTTATTTCACTGTCGCGAATCTGTGCACGCAAAGAGGGAAATTCAACTGCCAATAAATAGTGGTAGAATAGTGGTGGAAACAGAAATGTAAATATCCCAAGTTTTGTCATACTGTAAGTTTTGCTCTCTTTTTCATATCAAATCATATTTTTTTCCCAATCTGATGCATATGAACTACAGTCATTCATTGGTGGGCGACATCCTTTAAGCTACGAGAGGCGCTTCAAGGAGGACGAGTGGAAAATTACTCCAAGCGCGAAGAGGCAGATGAGGAGAACGCCATCTACTATTACGACGTCACTTCGCTCTATCCTGATGTGCAGTTCAACAATGAATTCCCGGTTGGACACCCCACCATCATCAAGAGCAATTTCTCTCTCACCTCCCCGCTACAGTACAAAGGACTCGTGAAATGTGAGATTCTCGCTCCTCAGAATCTCCGTTTTCCAGTCTTGGGCTGCAAGCTGAACAACTCTCTCCTCTTCGGACTATGCACTGCCTGTATGCTCTCTTCTCAGTCAGACTGTGATCACGAGCCACATGAACGCAAGCTGTGTGGCACGTGGACCCACGCAGAACTGAACAAGGCAATGGAGAAGGGATACGAAATGATACGCATCATTGAAGTTTGGGATTGGCAAGAGTGGAGAGGCGACTACTATCAAGACTTCATTCGCAGCTTCATGAAGATGAAGATCGAAGCGAGCGGCTGGCAGAACGAGAGCGATGAAGAAAAGCGTGAGTTTTGCCGTAGAGTTTCCGATAATTTGCAAATTTCAATTGAACCTCAAGATATTGTTTTCAACCCCGCACGCCGTTTCCTCGCAAAATTGTTGCTCAATTCCATGTGGGGCAAACTTGCCGAAAACTGCGTGCGGAGGAATACGTCATGGATGACCATGACGGAATTTGCAGACGTTTCGCTCGATACTAGTAAGGAAGTGTTAAAGTATAGTAGTTCTCATCAAGGTATCATGCTCGTTGTGACCAGAGACAAGGGCGAAGCCGTTCACTCAAATAGATTTTCGGCCATTCATCATGCCGCTTTCGTAACCGCCTATGGTCGCCTCAAATTGTATTCGCTTATAGAGCAAGTTTTCGCAAAAGGTGGCACTCCGCTTTATGTCGATACGGACAGTATCCAATTCAAAATTCCTCGTAGTCTCCCCAATCCACTAGCTGAACTCATGGGCAGCGATCTTGGCCAATTGACTGATGAAATTGAACACGGTTTCACAATTGATCAGGCCACATATTGCGGCCCGAAAAATTATACACTTGCCATCTCAGACGGAAATAGATCAAAGAACAAAGTAGTTGTGAGAGGCTGTACTATTGATGTTTCAATTTCTGCTTCGTTGAATTTCGCATCCATGACCGATATCGTAGAGCAAGGACAAGGACACATTGACATTACGCGCCCCCAATTTACACGTGAAATTGGTCAAATAACAACTGTAGAACAAACAAAACGCTGGAGACCAGTATACAAGAAGTCATTCTACAATGAGAACACAGCCCGTCCTTGGGGTTTCAAGGATCTTTGAATTTTAGTCGCATTATCCCCAAATCGTTTTGTCACATTATCCGCGAATTGTTATACTGATTGTTCCATGAAGCCCGGTTGATAAATTTTCTTTGTCATTTCTTCTTTTTTTTCATGAGCAACAGTGAAATGAGAGTGATTAGCGAGAAGAAAACAAGCAAATGCACGTGATAGAGCCCTCGGGTATCAAACATATTTCTGAGTATTAGCCACTGAGCAAGACAGGTACGCTCATTTCTTGTATGATCATGGACCGAGTGTGGTTGCTTCCTCTATTATTCTCTGTTGCACTTTCTGACAGTTTTTTACAAGTGTCGCCCTCCGAAGCGTACTTTACTCGAAATGGAACTCTCTACCATCACTTGATCACGGAGAACAACACGCTCCCCCTTGCCTCAAACGTCAGCTGCTTCGAGTGGGACGCGACGACAAACACGCTGTGGAGAGTGGAGAACGGCGATCTCTATGCTTGGAACACGCTTATCGAACGCGGGAGCAATGACTGCAAGCTCGGCCATCTCATACCTCATGTCTACATTTATCTCACTTTATTTGTATTTTTAATCCTTTATGCATGTCTCTACTTTGCCAGATAAACGGTTACAAACGGTGAAAACAGGTTCGAGGTCAATTTTTCACAAGATTCACTACGTGGATGTAAATTTACACAGAGATAACTGAATCGTTCACTTGTCGCATCTCGAAAACTCTCCAAAAAGTATTTGTACATGTTGCCAGGGAACAATTGTCTGCCTAGAGTGCAAATCGACTGAAAACCAGCATCGGAACGAAAAAGTACAAAATAATTTGCATTGTCGCGCACGAGCTTTGGTACGTGAAAGAGAGACTGTGTCACAAAAATTATGGTCAGATTCAAATGGTGCACCATTCGTGTCGCGAGAGAGTAGACAAGTTTTGGATTCTGTCTTGCTTCTTCCATCAAATCATCGAGAATTACGAGTGCATGATCTTCTCCTTGAGCAAAAAGTGTGAGAGTTGCTTCGTCTGGGAGGCCGTGAAAGAGAGAGACAGCTTGTGGAGTGTGCGTCGTCTCTATGCCTCGACAATAGAGGACCTTGTTGAACGGTTTTTCAAATATTTGGCGATTTTCTAGTAATTTATTGATAAATGTTGTCTTTCCAGACTGTGAACTGCCTGAACAAATGATGAAACTGGGGGAGAAGAACTGAAACGACATGTTATCAGACTAGTGTTTGATGAAATGAAGCACTGCACACACTTGGCCGTCTATTTGTACTGGTCTCCCCATCGCGTCTGTGATGCAAATTTGAATAGAGTCGCAATGCTCTTTACGTGTAGGTACACAGCGGGTTAACCCTTTGTTGAAGGGCTCTTGGGGGCGTGGCCTCACAAAAGTATACAATTTTTCGCTGGTTCTCAATATTTTTGGCTGATTTTTTGCACAGACATAGCTATGACCGATGCGCATAGCGTGATTTATTTTGCTAAGCCGCAATCAAAGAACCCATTGAGTTCTACCCAATTTTCCATTTTCCCTTGTTAAACACAAAAGTATACAATTTTTGGCTAGTTTTGAATATTTCTGCTTGCTTTTTTGCACACACGTTGGTCTCACCACTGCGCATAGCTTGATTATTTTTTCTAAGCTCAATTCTCAATACTTACCAAGTTATGGCTCTTTGAAAATTTTGGCAAAGTGCCAAGACTCCGCCCCCAAGGCGCCTCTAACCCGCTGTGAGGTATGTAGCGCACATTTGTGTAAGAGAAGACATCCGTCGTTTTGGCCCGATACGGTATGACGCGCAAAAGGTTGGCTTGGGTGTTGCCACAGATGGAGTAGCAGACAATATCGCTATACACATAGAGGTGGGAATTGGAAAAGGTGAAGGATGGGGGAAACTCTGCAGTTGTACCTGCCCGAATACTCGTCTCACGGAAGCCCATGATATTGGCCAGCTCTCGAGAGAGCTCAACATTTCTACCAATGTGAAATTTGTCACCCTTCAAGCTGAATGTCGGTTTCTTTTTCTTATTCTCAACGAGTGTATCCAGAAGAGCCAATTGCTCCTGTGTTTCTGCCAGTTCGGCCTTTGCACGCTCCACCATCTTCTTCTTTGCTTCATCGGCCCGTTTTTCGGCATCTTTTCGGGCTTGTTCCATTTTCTTCTCTATGTCTATCGCCTCTATCTGTCTGATCCTCTCTTCTATTGCCTTTCTCTTCTCCTCTTCTGCTTTTTTCTTCTCCTCTTCTGCTTTTTTCTCAGCCTTTCTCTTCTCCTCTTCTGCCTTCTTCTTGTCTTCTTCTGCTTTTTTCTTCTCATCTTCGGCCTTTTTCTCTGCTTTCCGAGCTTGCTCTGCCTTCGCATCATCTTCTGCCTTTTTCTCCGCTTTTTTCTTCTCTTCTTCTGCTTTTTTCTTGTCTTCTTCTGCCTTTTTCTCTGCCCTTTTCTTCTCCTCTTCTGCTTTTTTCTTCTCCTCTGCCTTTTTCGCCGCCTTTTTCGTTTCTTCTTCTTTCTTGTCTTCCTCAGCCTTCTTCTTTTCCTTCTCCGTCAGCCATTCATGAACCTGTTCGTTCTTATGAGGATCAAGCCCCTTACTAATCATATCATGATAAAGCCGTTGGAAAATTGCATCTCGAGGAAGTGTCGCTTCAGATACTCGAGCTGCTAGTTGCTCAGGAATTTCCTGTTTCGCCTTCTTGAGTTCTTCATAGGCCTTGGCCGCATCTTCAACAGACATGGAAGTGTAGTCGATGCCTCGTTTCCTACGAGGAGTCAGCTGCTTCATCAGATTCTCACTGGATCTGTCTTCACCAAGATTCACATACACATTTGGGCCTCCATCAACACTATAGTATAACTCTTCAGACACAAAATTGATACGGCCATCAATGATGAGCTCTGAGAGACCGACAGAGTAGTGATCTCGTGGAAGATGGAGAGGGTGTGGAAGACGGGTGGTATAATTTGATGAACTATTTCCAGGACCAGAAACGTTTGACGGGAGAGTGACGTACATGCCGCAGCTCTCTACTATAACACAATGTAAGAATGACTGATTCATCATTCTTATAGTATACAGTCATGGTGTGTGGTGGTATGATCAATTCCTCTGTGTTCGATCCTGATAAAATCGATTGGAACGCTCTTTTTCTGAATCAAGTTGGAAGAGGAGAAATTGCCAAGTGGAGAGGAATCGTCCCTCAGAGAGGTGCTGGCTTTGGATCTGTGCTTCGTACTCTGATACGAATTTTGCCCGCCTTTTTCGCCGGTCCGATTGGCTCACAAGTAGTTCGAGCGGCCAAAGGAGTAGCAGACGATGTGGCTCAAGGCCAAGACGTGAAAACGGCCGTCCGACAACAGACTCGGCAGATGGTGAAAAACATGACTGGAGTCGGGAAGAAGAAGCAGATCAAAAAGAAGAAGATGATTGGATTCATAAAGAACAAGCCTGTCAAACGCGCAAAAACTTTTATTGAATAATAAGATCATTTTGTTGTGTTGTGTTCATTCTATTCATTTGTCGTCATGGAAGACGGTCGTGTCCTCAATAAAAATCTTGTCCTCCCACAATGTCTAGATTTATTCAGTGTTCCCATGACATCATGCGGCATAGATCATGTCCGTGTTTCTGAAGTCCCACTCACATCGGGATCAGGCATTCACCCCTTCGAGTTTCGCGTGCAGAATCAACGTGCGTTCCTCGATCTTCAAAAGACTCGTCTCGTTGTTCGCTTCAAAGTCACAAAACCAAACGGAGAGGCGATTCCTAAACCAAAGGATGGAGAAGAAGTCAAGTCTGTGGCTACTTTTACAAACTTTGCTGGCGCTGCTCTCTTCAAGCAGATGACTGTTAGCATCAATGGAGTTCAAGTTTTCGATAGCGGTCCTCATTATGCCTACCGCACATACATTCAGGCAATGGCTACTGGTACGAAACAATACAAAAAGACTGCTCTGGCTGCTGCTGGATACTTTGAAGAGGCCGACTATACATCCACCACAGACGCTGGATACGTTAGACGTCTCACCAAGTCTATAGATTCACAACTTGTAGAGATTATCACTCCTCTCAGCTGTGATTTATTCGATCAGCCACGTGCTCTTCTCCCATTTGTCGACTTTAAAGTGTGTCTCTATCCTTCTGATCCAGAATTTGCCGTGGATGCACGCAAGGGAAGTGACAAGTACGGCATCAAATTCGAATCTCTCCATCTTCTAATCAATGAAGTCTACGTAGCCGACAGCGTTCTCCTCTCGTGCGAGAGGCTACTCAAGGAGCGGCAACTGGCCTCGTATCCGCTCTCTACGATTGCGACGCGTGTGCAGCATATTCCAGGAGGCGTCCAAGTCGTGCCCGAAATTCGCCTCCTTCTCTCTAAAATGCCAAAACGCATAATTTGTGCCTTCGTCAAAGCTGACGCTTTCAATGGCGCCTTCTCGAAAAATCCCTTCTTTCTCACAGATGCTAAAGTTAGGAACATTTTCATTCAATCTGGACAATACACTTTTCCACATCGAGGACAGCAAAATGATTTTGCAAAAGGACACTTTTCTCGCTCTTACGCTGCTCTCCAAGACATGATTGGTACTGCCGATGGAGGAAATGGCATCACACCGGAAAACTTTGCAAATGGAAAGACTCTCTTTTGTTTCGATCTTGTAGGCTATTCAGATCCTGTTGCCGATTTCAACATTACTCGTCTAGGAGACACTACTATGCGTATTGAATTTTCGGAACAGACTCCGGCTGGAGGTCTCTATTTCATTGCTCTTTGTGAAAATGACGGCATGTTCAATCTGACTGCTAATCGTGAACCACTCGTTGATACCATTGCATAATTTATCGATAAAGTTACACATTTACAAAATCTGAAGCATTGATCCATTCTGGGGGTTTGTGAGGGTAGTCCAGCCATGTGACGAGCACTTTTTTGACTCCGTTGACAGTTTTTCGTCTCAGAATCTTGTCAATTCGATAGACTCCAGTGTCTTTTGCAGGCTGAATCTCGCTTCTATAGAATCGACCTTCCAAGGGCTCGCCACCGTCCAGGCTTTTGAGAGAATACAGAAAAGGGGAGACAGTACCGAAAACACGAGTAATTACAAACAATTCACGAGTCCAATTTGGATGATAGCTTTTATGAAATGTACTTGCTAGTTGTGAAATGCGCACACATGTGCCAAGAGAGAGAGGATTTTTTGAAGTGGACTGAGTTTCATCGACGTCGCCATCTTTCACCTTGTTTGGGGCGATTCCAGTCACAGAGTGGGGCGAACGATTGTAATTGTCAACGAGTTTCTGCACGATATCGATCCATCTCCATGATCCAGAACTTGTAAAATAGCGATAGATTCTCTGCTTTAGCGTACGTATTGCTCTCTCAGCCATGCCAGCCTTGATTTCAGACTTGGGAGAGTAGTGAGCGACTAGATGCTGCTTGAATAGCTTGGAACAGTGGGAGTTGTAAAACTCTTTCCCCATATCCGTAATGAAACGGGAAGGAGAAACGAGCTCAAATATAGAATTGAGAGCAGCAGCGACCTCAGTGCCCGTCTTCTGTTTGATCGGGCGAGCATAAATTTTACGCGTGTAACAATCAATGCAAACGAGAAGATAATTGTTCTTGTCATTGAAGGAGGAAAGCGACTGAAAATCTGCCAAATCTGCCTGAAGAGTGACTCCAGGCCCGATACCAATCGTCTTACGCCTCGGAAAACGCTTCCTAACCGGCTTGTGGAGAGCATACGCCTCTTCTTCTTCGAGAACTTTCTCCACTTGAGAGACGCTTTTGCCAATTTTTCGCGCAATGTTGCTCGCTCCAGTGAAGGCGGTGTCATTTTTCAAGTCGAAATAGAGAGAACGAACTTTATCACCATTCATCAAGCATGTAACAATGTGAAATGACATTAATGTTTCCAATCGCCAATATGACCAATATCTTTCTTCTTCTTCTTGGGCATCTTCTCGACAGTCGTCTTCTCGATTGGTTTGTGCCTCTTCTTCTCGACTGCAATCTGCGTTGGCTTCACGGTCGCCCTCTTCTCGATTGGTTTGTACCTCTTCTTTTCGACCGCTTCCACAATCTGCGTTGTCTTCTTCTTCTCCTTCTCTGAAGGCGTCTCCTTTATCTCCTTCTCTGGAGGCTTCTCTATTTCCACAATAGGAGGAGGGATAGGCGGAGCCTCTTCCATCTCGTGCCTTGGAGTGTCGTGTGTGGGAGAATGCACTTCACGGAAATTACGGATACGGAGGAGCATGTCTTCCAGCAGTGAAACTTTGAGAGGTGAGGCGATAGATTTGTCAGCGAGTAAATTCATGAGGTTCGAGTAGGCATTTTCAAGTTTAACGTCATCTTTCGATAGAGCAAGGTTGGGGATAATACGGAACTTGGTCGCATGATTCATAGTTTGAACAAAGCGAGGGCAGAACGAATAAGAAGTGCAATACGGGGAGCTAGATGGAGCAGCAGTCGTCTAGCAATGTCGTAATCTCGAGTCTTGCCAATTTCACGAATGAGCGATACAAAAGGTATGAGACCAGCGGCTGCACGCTGACTGAAGGGAATAACAGACAAATTTGTACAAATTTCAACAAGGCAATTGAGCTCAGAAATTGATGCGTCAGAAATGTGTTTTATAGGGTTTGCACAGACGTTTAGAAGAAACGACCGGTTGGCAGCTAGCTTGTTCATGCTAATGAAAGACAATACCCAGGGGAGAGCAAAACTTTCGAATCATGGCATCATCGTCAATCGTCTTTTTGAACACGCCCACAATTTTTCGAAATGACCATCCATGAGCAAATTTGGTGAGGAAGAAGAGTACATATCCTCCGCAGACAGTTGAATCTGGATTTTGATGTGAGATTGCATTGTACTGAATAGTTTTGAATCTCTTACAAAACCGTGCTATCCCCCCTTTCTTTGGTGGAGGTCGACCAAACGAGTCGAAGTAGTAGAGCGTATTTCCTCTCGAAGCCAGCCCAACCCAGTGCGAGCCTGGTGATTTTGAAGTATCAAGATTGACAGCCATGATAAATTGCCGAGGAACAGCTGTTGGAAGCATGTCTGATGGAAACACTCCCATGAACATTTCTCTGCATCTCTCATCTCTCTCCAAAACATGTGCAATTTCGTTACTCTGCATGGTCTCTCGAAAAAAGAGGAGGAGCTTTCAAGCTGGAGGAGAGTCGTCAGTCTGTACTAGTGTACTACTAGTGAGTGGTCATGTCGGCTCTAGCTCCTGCTTTCATATCGTCTTTGCCCGAGCACGCAACGCGGATGCTTTCTTCTCCTCCTCACTCTCAAACTCCGATGGACGCGAACGAGTACTACCGTCTTCAATCTGAGAAGCTTGCAGCTCGAACGACACAAGCCAAGAAGACGTCGCCTCCTCCTCCTACCACTTTTCCCTCTGATTTGACTGGCCTGAATCCTACTCCTCTCTCCGATAATTTCGAAAAGGGTCGAAAATTGACACGAGCTCAATTGATATGCCGACCACGTGGCCTTTTTCTCTTGCTCTGCCATGGTTGTCAGTTGAGATTCCGTGAGACGACAGTTGTGGAGGACAAGCCTGGAGGCTCCGTTTTCACAGTTTTCATGTGTCATCGTTGTAATGAGAATAACCGCATTGCTCGCTTCTTCAATCCCAAAGTTTGAATAAAGGCATATGTATTGACGACCATGTGTTCCGATACAGAGGGCGATATGGGTAGAAAAGTTTACCTCGAGTTGGAAAATATAGAGCGATATGGAGAGGGAGAAGAGTAGTAGGGAGAGAGAGGGAGGAAGAGAGAAACAGAGAGAGAGGGCCTGGGGCAAAGATAAGAGTAGAGGGGAGATAGAGAAGTGAGAGAGATTGAGAGTGAGAGGGGGCCTCGGGCAAAGAGAAGGGTATAGTGAAGAACTGATCTAGTGAGAGAGAGAGAGAGAGAGAGAGAGAGAGAGAGAGAGAGAGAGGGAGGAGGAGGAGGAAGAGAGAGAGAGAGGGCCTCGGGCAAAGAGAAGGGTATAGTGAAGAACTGATCCAGTGAGAGAGAAAGAGAGAGAGAGAGAAGGACTCCAATGAGAAGAGTAGAGGGAAGATCTGACTCAATGAGAAGCTCCAACATGAATAGGACATTTAACCTATGTACTTACTTTACATCGACGGCCGAGTGGTTACCGCGTTTGACCGATGCGCACATCTTGGCTGGCTCGACTCCACATGAGGTAAGTCGCAAAAGGATATCGAAAACCGAATATTGAAAATCAAAATGAAAATCTAATATCGGAAAACGAATATTGAAAATCGAATATCGGAAACGAATATTGAAAACCGAAAATGAAAATCGAATATTGAAAACGAATATTGAAAATCTAATATCGGAAAACGAATATTGGAAACCGAAAATGAAAATCGGAAACTGTAGGGAACTGTAGGAAACTGTAGGAAACTGTAGGATACTGTAGGGGGATTACGGTGGCACACCACAATTCGAAGCCGTAAGGCGGAGAGCCGTGGATTACGGTAGAGCCGTTGGATAGGCATCCGGCACGGATGCCTATTCTACGGATACGGAACAAAAATGTAAAAACAAGAGGGGTATACTACTTCTGCTGGATGTGAGAGTTCCTCTACGCCGGCATCTCACGGCACTGGAAGAACAAGACGAGCAGTTCCGCAAGATGGCTGCAGCGATCTCTCTCTCTCTCTCTCTCTCTCTCTCTCTCTCTCTCTCTCTCTCTCTCTCCTCTCTCTCTCTTCCTCTCTCCTCTTTCTCTCTACTCTTTCTCACTTTCAGTTTCTCATGTTCTGCAGCTTGAGTGATTTTAATACAACTGGGTGCTACTCTAAAGGCTCGAACCATTCGCTCAAGCCCCGACAAGGGCTCCGAGGAACGCATCACAATCATCGATACGATGATCATATCTTTCTCCTTCCTCAGCAACCTTACTCTCTCTCTCTCTTTCTCTCTCGCTCTCTCTCTCTCTCTCTCTCTCTCTCTCTCTCTCCTCCCTCTCTTCCTCTCTCCTCTCGGTCCGACCATCATGTCGGGGCCACTCCGCACGAGCATCGGGCAGCGCAAGCGGTACTTGCGGCTCGCCATCACGTCAGCGAGCGAGACACTCAAGAAGTCTTGGAGTGGCGAGTCCAACCAGAACTCATCGATCTCCTCCACTATCTGCTGGTTGTGAGAGCTCTTCTACGCCGGCATCTCACGGCACTGGAAAAACAAGACAAGCAGTTTCGCAAGATGGCTGAAGCCGCCTCTCTCTCTCTCTCTCTCTCTCTCTCTCTCTCTCTCTCTCTCTCTCTCCTCTCTCTCTCTCTCTTTCTCTCTACTCTTTCTCACTTTCAGTTTCTCATGTTCTGAAGCTCGAGTGATTCTAATACAACTGGGTGCTACTCTAAAGGCTCGAACCATTCGCTCAAGCCCCGACAAGGGCTCCGAGGAACGCATCACAATCATCGATACGATGATCATATCTTTCTCCTTCCTCAGCAACCTTACTCTCTCTCTCTCTTTCTCTCTCTCGCTCTCTTCTCTTTCTCTCTCGCTCTCTTTCTCTCTCTCTCTCTCTCTCTCTTCCTCTCTCCTCTCGGTCCGACCATCATGTCGGGGCCACTCCGCACGAGCATCGAGCAGCGCAAGCGGTACTTGCGGCTCGCCATCACGTCAGCGAGCGAGACACTCAAGGAATCTTGGAGTGGCGAGTCCAACCAAGAACTCATCGATCTCCTCCACTATCTGCTGGATGTGAGAGCTCCTCCACGCCGGCATCTCACGGCACCGGGAAAAACAAGACGAGCAGTTCCGCAAGATGGCTGCAGGCCGTCTCTCTCTCTCTCTCTCTCTCTCTCTCTCTCTCTCTCTCTCTCTTCCTCTCTCCTCTCGGTCCGACCATCATGTCGGGGCCACTCCGCACGAGCATCGAGCAGCGCAAGCGGTACTTGCGTCTCGCCATCACGTCAGCGAGCGAGACACTCAAGGAATCTTGGAGTGGCGAGTCCAACCAAGAACTCATCGATCTCCTCCACTATCTGCTGGATGTGAGAGCTCCTCCACGCCGGCATCTCACGGCACCGGAAGAACAAGACGAGCAGTTCCGCAAGATGGCTGCAGCCGTCTCTCTCTCTCTCTCTCTCTCTCTCTCTCTCTCTCTCTCTCTCTCTCTCTCTTCTCTCTCCTTTCTCTCTACTCTTTCTCACTTTCAGGTTCTCATGTTCTGTATAAAAACACACTGAATCCTTGTACGTATCTTTATCAATTCCAACTCGTCTTATATACGGGCAACAATCAAAACAGTCATCATATGTCTCTGCCTCTTGCCTTGCTCACCCGTCTGTCGTCGTCGCCTTCATTCCCAAATGATTCATTCCCGTCTTTATACAATCTCATTCCCAGAACATTCCATATGTTCCCTCTGTTTACTTTCAGGACGGATCGTCCGTCATCCCTTGATGATGGACACTACCCCCCAACACGAAAATTCCCTTCGATATATTTGTTCCTGGTGTGTGTGAAAAAACAACAACATTCCGAAAGTTATTTTATTTCCTTGTTTTTTCCATCAATTCACATATGACATATTTTTCCATCTTCTTCCATTGCTCTGCCATTGCTCTGCCATCTTCAGTCTTCCATGCAGAGTCTCGTAGCATGGCGATTTGACTGGCATCGCGCACACCGAGTGCGTCCGTCCAGTGAGCAGACGCCCTTGTGGCGTTTGGTGCACAGCTTGCAGCCTCCACGCTCGACGAATTTCCTTATTATTTCCGTCATGTTTCCTTCGCACACATGTCCCGGCGCGAAAGGGCCCTCGCAGACCCGACAGGTGGAAGACCGTTGTCTGAGCCGCTGATGATCCGCTTCCTTCATAGACATATCGTTCCAATGTTTCCATTCTCATATCGAGTTCCTCGAATTTCCGTTGAGCAACTTTCAGCAATCTCTGGGCCTCGGTGACTGATTCCGTCATCGTTTTAATTAACGCTGCATGGGTTTGAAGAACCCTGAGGTGGTCCGGCTCCTCCTCCTCAGGTCGCTGATCGATCTCCACTTCCTCGACCATTTCCGGAGCGTTGTCGTCAGCATCCATTTTGGGGTTTCCCTGAGTGATATTTCCTTTTCTTAATTCCCATATGCGCGATATACCATAAGCGAATAGCGAACACGAGATAGCAATGAAGACGTACATTTTCCTATCTGTTTCTTGTTCCACTTATATATCATTTTTGCGTTCCATTTTTGGGTATGTTTTTCCTCTTCTATCTTTCCATCTCTCGGTTTTACCTAATCTCTCCTGTGTTTCGTCTTTCGCGCTGTCATCTTCGTACAATTTTGCATGAGGCCGTGCGCATGCATCTTCCCGTTCTCATGACTGTTTTCCATATACATTTCCTCATCCCTTTTACGATACACGGCGTACAGGTGACTAAGGCCATCACCAGCGCTGCGATCGCGGCCACGATGACTAACTCGTCAGCAAGTCCTTCTACCCATCTTTTTGCCCTTTCCATCGCTTGTTGTCCTTTTTCCATCACTGCTTCCGTCCCTTTCTCCCACCAAGTCTGAACTTCTTCCGTCTTTGGTTCAATTCTTTCCGTTGCCATTGGTTTTTTTCCACGCTTCTTTTTCCACTTTTTCTATCTTATTGAGATTCCCGTAAATTTTGAAACTCGTTAAACTTCTTTCACATTTGATGCTGCACATCTCTTCTACCTTGGATTTTCCAAATCTCATTTTGAGTGTGTTAACTCCTCCTTTTGGACTGCATTTTACCGTATCCGTTGTGTGATTTCCACATAAGAGAAGTCCTTCCGTCTCCTTTCTGGCGGGAAAAGCATGTCGCTTTCATCAATTGCTCCCCTGTTCGCATCCGTAGCATCCTTCCAGACTTACCATTTTTGCCTTGCATCTTTCTGCTTCCAGCATTTTTCTTGTGCTAACTTTTCCTTTCACTGTTATCATGACCTCCGTAGTTGCTTCTTCCGTCCTTACTTTCTATTCCCTTTTCTGCCTTCACTACCTCACTCTCTATTGTTTTGTAGGGTAGAGTTTTCTCTAATACCATCTGATTGTCGTCTTTACAAATGCAATTGGGTCCGTACTCACTTGGATGGCAGTCGCACTCGGGCCATCCCGTGCATCCGTCCATCAGCGTCCTCGTTGCGTCCTGCCTCGAGCATCTCAGCCTGGGCTGCCAATCTGCTCCCTTGACACTGATTATTTCTGGTGAGAATTTCCCTTCTGTGTACTTTGTTTCCTTCATGTTCTGCTCCATTGCTACTAGGAATCTTGATCTGAGTATTTCCATCGGAAAAGGGGTGATGTTGGTCACCTCCACCTTGATCATTCCTTGAACTGCCATTCCTTCGTCTTTGGGTCCTATTTCCATTATCTTCCGTTGTATCTCCCCTTCTTTCGGTCTGAATTCTACCGTAACTTCGATGGTCGGTAGCCAACTTGTGCACTTCAGTACCTTGTATTCCCTGTCTCCTACGATTTTCCAGTATTGCCGAAAAAACATACATCCATTTCCTGGTAGTACGCATCCACATCCCAGTAAACCGCAATTTTCCGCGCACCTTGACACTCCAAACGTTTGTGTCAGGTTGATCAGTTCCGGTATGATTTCCGTTGGTTCTAGTGTTGCGCATTTGTCCCTTTTACAACTTCCCATCATGGGACATCTTCTCCACATATTCTACCATAGGCTTTACATCCCTTGTGTAGGTCATGATGTCTTCCATGCACTTGAATTTTACCATATTTCTCTCCACTGTAAGATATCCCATATCTTCGTCTTCTTTCCGTATTGAGATGCAGATCTTTTTTGACAGTGGTGTAAATTTTACCACCTGACTCAGTTCCACACTGCACGTTGTTCTCCTTCCCTCCGTGATGCATTTTTCCGCTGATGCCTGGATGCTTCCAGTGTCTTGACACGCGTTTGTTCCATTGATTATTACCATTCCGATCATGATAGCGAATTTCATATCCAGTTCTGTTTCTTTTCTTCTCCGAGAATCCATCTTGCTACCTTCCTGATTGCCTTCTTTATCAGTGTCCAGAATATGGCTACTGTAACGATGGCTACATACAATGATACCGTAACTATTACCGTAGTTTCTTTTTGGATTGCATTTAGGACTGAACAGTGTTTCCTTACAGAGCCAGCAATCTTCCTCTTTTTCGCAGTTTTTACTCTCCCTACACTTTATCACCATTTTTCTCTTTTTATCCGTTGAAAAGTACCAATTCACTTCCTTATTGTCTGTTGCTTCCAGGTCTACTACCTCTCTTTCGCTCGGGTTTTCAATATGAATGCATTTTTCCGGGATACAAATTTTGTATCCTTCGGTGGCATTGAGTCCTGGAGTGTGACTACTTGCCCTGCGCACTTCCCTATCAACACTCTTCTGTTCTCATTACCTCGTTGTTCCGCTGCTGCTGATCTCATCATCAACATCGCTACCATCATGATCGTCGCCATCCCGTAGAAACGAACTCCTTTGGCTCGACGATCTGGACTGTATTCTCCTTGGAGTCTCCTTCACCTGTGCTTCCTTTTTCTTCTTCTTTGTTTCCACAGCTTTTATTTCAGCGGAATGACTTGGTTCACCGCTCTCTCCAGAACGTTTTCTTTCGTCTTGATTTTCACGGATCTGATTACTCCGTTTTCTCCCCTTATTCAGTTGTTCTATCTTTCCTAACTTCCACTCTTTTCTTGGTACTTTCTCGTCTTTTACCAAAACGATTTCTCCTTCTTCTGGTATTCTTACCGTTGCTTGTTTCCTATGCATATCTGCCGTTCTGGATATCTGTAGTGAAGGTAAATACCTTCGTTGAACAGTTCCTCCAGCCTAGTTTTTTCCCTTTTCGTTTCCTTCCACCATTCTTTCAGATGTTCCTCCGGCTTCTTACTTGGGTGATAATCCTTGTCTTCCTTGTCTTCCTTGTCTTCCTTCTGTAATCCGCCTTCCATCTCCACCTGAGGTAACAGGAAGTCGATTGGCCTCAGGATGTCCATGGAGCTGTCCTCGTCAGCTACGTAGGTAAAGGTCGTTCGTTCATGATTCCTTCCGTTATTATGATTCTGGTTTCGAACTCGAATCTACTCTTTTCCCATGGCTTCTGTTTGTTCAGTATTTCCTTCATGATTCTCATTAGTCTCTCAAACACTCCTCCTTGCCATGGTGCGAGTGGCACATTATTCTTCCATTCGATTTCCATTTTGACCATTTTTTCTGAATTTTCCTTCCATAACTCTGCGAGGACGTTTTTTAGTTCCTACGAAGTTTGTTCCGTTATCTGAAGTCATAGTTTCGGGCTTTCCTCTTCTTGCCATAAATCTTTTCAGGTACCATCATGAATCCCTTGGTGGATAAATCCGGGGCTACTTCCATATGAACGGCTCTTGTTCCCATGCACGTAAAAAGTGCTATCCATACTTTCTCTTCTTTCTCTCCCATTTTGACCATACATGGTCCAGTGTAATCTATTCCACAGTGTAAAAAGGGTCTTCTTACCTGTACTCTCCGTGTAGGGAGGTCGCTTTGCTGCGGGTACGCGTAGGGCCTGGCATTGCGCTTTTTTGCAGATGATGCAACGCCGCAACACCGCGCTAACGTTCCTCCTTGGTTTTGTGATCCAATATTCCTTCCGCAATTGTGCCAGCGTATGGTTCGTCCCGTTGTGTCCTTCTTCTTCATGGGCTTCCTTGATTATTAGTGCCGTTATTTCTTCATTTCCTGGCAACAAGATCGGGTGTCTCGCTGCTATTTGGGTTTTTGCTTTTCCAAGTCGTGTGACTACTCTGAAAATACCATTCTTGTCTTTTCTTACCTGTATTTTTTCCATTTCTTTCTTTGACTTCCCTCTTGCCCATTTTCTTTGGGTTTCCTTTATGAGCTGGTTTCTTCCTTCTTGTATTTCCTTCAAGGTGATTGATTTTCCTGGTTCTTCGATTGATATGATCTCTGGCCACTTTTCCTTCAATAACTCTCGCTTTTTTGTTCCCAACTTTTTGTATACTCTCTCCTTAACAAACCTCATGACAAGTACCGTTGCTCTCTGCTTCTTGATCCATGTCGATACGTGTGTTCTTGTCAGAACATTCCGTTTTCGTCTTCCTTCTTGGTTGCCATGACCTTTATCTCATCTTCGTCCTCTGAGTCCTTTTGCTTCTGAGCTTCCTTCTTTTTCAGAACTTCCTCTTCTTTTCGCACTCCTTTCCATTGATTTTCAGGTTTTTTCAGCCATTTCGGGCCTTTCAGGAATCTGTGATTTTCCCATTCGTCTCTGGTGACCCCTCTCGTCAAATCATCAGCTACATTTGTCCTTGGTTTCGACGTGATAGAACTGTACTCTTCCGTTGAATACCGTTTCTTCTAGTTGTCTTATCTCCAATACTCTGTTTTTCACGAACCTCTGCTGCTTCCCTTCGTCTCGCAGTTGCCTCAATGCGATCTCCGAGTCTCCGAGCATATGGATCTTGGAGAACTTCACTTCCATCTCTTCCTCGATGAACTTTGCCATTCTCATTCCTGCTAGCATGGCTATCAGCTCCATTTTTGGTATACTTGGCTTGTCTTTGAGCGCTGCAACCCTGCTTTTCGCCATAATTGGTCTGATTTCCGTTGCCTTCCCGTTTTTGCTCTTAATGTATGCTACTGCTCCATAGATATCTTTGCTTGCGATCGTAGAATATAATTAGTTCGCTTCCATTTTCTTCGAATATAGCTCTTCGATTGATTTCTATTTTTGTGCCTTCTATTTTATTTTTTATACCTTTCCATCTTTCCTCTTCTTGTTTTGTCACTTTCTGGTCCCATCCTTTTTTCTGTTCCCAAAGGTGCCTGAGAAACAATTTTGCTTCTACAAGTAGGGGCGCTGCGTATCCCCACGGGTTGTAGACTCTTGCTATCTCCGCTGTCACTCTCCGTAATGTTGTGGGTCTATTACCTTTTCCTTCGTCTTCCATTTTAACCTCGTATTTCAACGAGTCCTTCTTATTGTCCCATCGCATTCCCAACACCTTGACTTCCTTTCCTTGAACGACTTCCTTGGCTATGTCTTTCTTGTCTATTACCTTCATGACTTCCTCGTCGTTTGCGATGAAATCTCTGAGATTCATCCTCAGATCGTTGAAAATTTCCTTCAACCATCTATACTTTTCCTTTATTTCTTCTTTCTTTTCACTTACCGATATCACGTTGTCGACGTAGATGTTGTCGAGTAGTTCCTTTGTCCATTGTGGCTTCTTCTTTGCAGTCTCGTTGTTCTCGAGGTGATGCTTATCACTGCAGCCAGTATGAAGGGTGCAGGTAATATTCCGAATGGTAGTCGCTTGAATCTGAGTGTGATTAAATTATCTTCGCTTGGTTCCCGTGATTCGTCCCTTGGCATGAGAATGCGTAGAGCATCTCGTGCTTGTTCCTGAAGTCGTACGTGAGAAACGCCTTTTCTACATCGGATACCATCACATATTCCCACCTTTCTCATTCTCAGTAGTATACGATTATATTCCGTGTGAGGTTTTCTCCTCCAACTAAACATTCGTTCAGGGATTTTTTGCTTTCGCCTTCGCTGAGGCGTCGTTCACTATACGCATTGATTTTCCTTTGGCGAATACCGGGTGGTGAGGCATGTAGTAAGTCAATTCCTTGGTGATACCATCTTCACATTCCTCTAGGACTCCTGTTTCCACTTGCTTCCTGATGATTTCGGTGTATGCTTTCCATTTTGATCTTTTTCCTTCGTCTGCGTTGTAGGTTTCGAACAAGCGAACCAACCTCATTAGCGCCATTTTTCGATTGTCCGCTAGGTTCTGCTTCGCGTGATCTTTTCCATTGGAAACGCACGTACGGTATGCCATCTCGTATTTGAATACAGTTTTTCACGAATCCTGATATTCTTTTTCCTTTTTCTCTTCCAGAGTCTCAATCTTTGTGTCTTCTGTTATCCCTATGCTTTCCAGACTGAACATTCTTCTAAGTGCTCCTCTCTCATCTTCTCCTTCTTCCGTGACGATGTTTGATCGTATTACTCCCATTGATCTTCTTTCTCCCGTTGGGACCCACCCGATGGTGGTTTTTAGCATTCCTACTCCCGAGGACAATTTTTTGATCCTCGTTCCTTCTTCTACCACTTTCATGAATTGGTCATTTCCTATAAGGCAATCTGGTTCTCCCATTTTAGTTCCTGCTGTCATCGTTATGTTCCTTTGTTGCATTTCCTTCGTTCCCTCTCATCTGGTATGAATGGAACGAAAGCACTAGTTATCCGTGGCACTACCAAAAAGGTTCCTTTGATTTTTGTACGGTGGTTTCCTAGTTCCATTTCGACTAACTTGGCTTTTTCTTTCTTGGTCTTCTTTGCTCCGAAGCCGACGATGGTGATTGCGTCTTCCCTTGTTGTGTCCAGCATCAGCTGATTAGCCAGTTTCTCGGTTATGAATGACATCTCTGAGCCTGTGTCTAACGGCCGTATTAACATAGTTATACAGTCTAGAGTGAAGAATAAGCGATCCCAGCTTCTGAACGGCCGTATTAACATAGTTATACAGTCTAGAGTGAAGAATAAGCGATCCCAGCGTCTGTACGGCCGTATTAACATAGTTATACAGTCTAGAGTGAAGAATAAGCGATCCCAGCCTCTGAACGGCCGTATTAACATAGTTATACAGTCTAGAGTGAAGAATAAGCGATCCCAGCCTCTGAACGGTCGTATTAACATAGTTATACAGTCTAGAGTGAAGAATAAGCGATCCCAGCCTCTGAACGGCCGTATTGACATAGTTATACAGTCTAGAGTGAAGAATAAGCGATCCCAGCCTCTGAACGGCCGTATTAACATAGTTATACAGTCTAGAGTGAAGAATAAGCGATCCCAGCCTCTGAACGGCCGTATTAACATAGTTTTACAGTCTAGAGTGAAGAATAAGCGATCCCAGCCTCTGAACGGCCGTATTAACATAGTTATACAGTCTAGAGTGAAGAATAAGCGATCCCAGCCTCTGAACGGCCGTATTAACATAGTTATACAGTCTAGAGTGAAGAATAAGCGATCCCAGCCTCTGAACGGCCGTATTAACATAGTTATACAGTCTAGAGTGAAGAATAAGCGATCCCAGCCTCTGAACGGCCGTATTAACATAGTTATACAGTCTAGAGTGAAGAATAAGCGATCCCAGCCTCTGAACGGCCGTATTAACATAGTTATACAGTCTAGAGTGAAGAATAAGCGATCCCAGCCTCTGAACGGCCGTATTAACATAGTTATACAGTCTAGAGTGAAGAATAAGCGATCCCAGCCTCTGAACGGCCGTATTAACATAGTTATACAGTCTAGAGTGAAGAATAAGCGATCCCAGCCTCTGAACGGCCGTATTAACATAGTTATACAGTCTAGAGTGAAGAATAAGCGATCCCAGCCTCTGAACGGCCGTATTAACATAGTTATACAGTCTAGAGTGAAAAGTAAGCGCTCCCAGCCTCTGAACGGCCGTATTAACATAGTTATACAGTCTAGAGTGAAGAATAAGCGATTCCAGCCTCTGAACGGCCGTATTAACATAGTTATACAGTCTAGAGTGAAGAATAAGCGATCCCAGCCTCTGAACGGCCGTATTAACATTGTTATACAGTCTAGAGTGAAGAATAAGCGCTCCCAGCCTCTGAACGGCCGTATTAATTTAGTTATACAGTCTAGAGTGAAGAATAAGCGATCCCAGCCTCTGAACGGCCGTATTAACATAGCTATACAGTCTAGAGTGAAGAATAAGCGCTCCCAGCCTCTGAACGGCCGTATTAACATAGTTATACAGTCTAGTGTGAAGAATAAGCGATCCCAGCCTCTGAACGGCCGTATTAACATAGTTATACAGTCAAGAGTGAAGAGTAAGCGCTCCCAGCCTCTGAACGGCCGTATTAACATAGTTATACAGTCTAGAGTGAAGAATAAGCGATCCCAGCCTCTGAACGGCCGTATTAACATAGTTATACAGTCTAGAGTGAAGAATAAGCGATCCCAGCCTCTGAACGGCCGTATTAACATAGTTATACAGTCTAGAGTGAAGAATAAGCGATCCCAGCCTCTGAACGGCCGTATTAACATAGTTATACAGTCTAGAGTGAAGAATAAGCGATCCCAGCCTCTGAACGGCCGTATTAACATAGTTATACAGTCTAGAGTGAAGAATAAGCGATCCCAGCGTCTGAACAGCCGTATTAACATAGTTATACAGTCTAGAGTGAAGCATAAGCGATCCCAGCGTCTGAACGGCCGTATTAACATAGTTATACAGTCTAAAGTGAAGAATAAGCGATCCCAGCCTCTGAACGGCCGTATTAATATAGTTATACAGTCTAGAGTGAAGAATAAGCGATCCCAGCCTCTGAACGGCCGTATTAACATAGTTATACAGTCTAGAGTGAAGAATAAGCGATCCCAGCCTCTGAACGGCCGTATTAACATAGTTATACAGTCTAGAGTGAAGAATAAGCGATCCCAGCCTCTGAATGGCCGTATTAACATAGTTATACAGTCTAGAGTGAAGAATAAGCGCTCCCAGCCTCTGAACGGCCGTATTAACATAGTTATACAGTCTAGAGTGAAGAATAAGCGATCCCAGCCTCTGAACGGCCGTATTAACATAGTTATACAGTCTAGAGTGAAGAGTAAGCGCTCCCAGCCTCTGAACGGCCGTATTAACATAGTTATACAGTCTAGAGTGAAGAATTAGCGATCCCAGCCTCTGAACGGCCGTATTAACATAGTTATACAGTCTAGAGTGAAGAATAAGCGCTCCCAGCCTCTGAACGGCCGTATTAACATAGTTATACAGTCTAGAGTGAAGAATAAGCGATCCCAGCCTCTGAACGGCCGTATTAACATAGTTATACAGTCTAGAGTGAAGAATAAGCGATCCCAGCCTCTGAACGGCCGTATTAACATTGTTATACAGTCTAGAGTGAAGAATAAGCGCTCCCAGCCTCTGAACGGCCGTATTAACATAGTTATACAGTCTAGAGTGAAGAATAAGCGATCCCAGCCTCTGAACGGCCGTATTAACATAGTTATACAGTCTAGAGTGAAGAGTAAGCGATCCCAGCCTCTGAACGGCCGTATTAACATAGTTATACAGTCTAGAGTGAAGAGTAAGCGCTCCCAGGCTCTGAACGGCCGTATTAACATAGTTATACAGTCTAGAGTGAAGAATAAGCGATCCCAGCCTCTGAACGGCCGTATTAACATAGTTATACAGTCTAGAGTGAAGAATAAGCGATCCCAGCCTCTGAACGGCCGTATTAACATAGTTATACAGTCTAGAGTGAAGAGTAAGCGCTCCCAGCCTCTGAACGGCCGTATTAACATAGTCATACAGTCTAGAGTGAAGAATAAGCGATCCCAGCCTCTGAACGGCCGTATTAACATAGTTATACAGTCTAGAGTGAAGAGTAAGCGCTCCCAGCCTCTGAACGGCCGTATTAACATAGTTATACAGTCTAGAGTGAAGAATAAGCGATTCCAGCCTCTGAACGGCCGTATTGACATAGTTATACAGTCTAGAGTGAAGAATAAGCGATCCCAGCCTCTGAACGGCCGTATTAACATTGTTATACAGTCTAGAGTGAAGAATAAGCGCTCCCAGCCTCTGAACGGCCGTATTAATATAGTTATACAGTCTAGAGTGAAGAATAAGCGATCCCAGCCTCTGAACGGCCGTATTAATATAGCTATACAGTCTAGAGTGAAGAATAAGCGCTCCCAGCCTCTGAACGGCCGTATTAACATAGTTATTCAGTCTAGTGTGAAGAATAAGCGATCCCAGCCTCTGAACCGCCGTATTAACATAGTTATACAGTCTAGAGTGAAGAGTAAGCGCTCCCAGCCTCTGGACGGCCGTATTAACATAGTTATACAGTCTAGAGTGAAGAATAAGCGATCCCAGCGTCTGAACGGCCGTATTAACATAGTTATACAGTCTAGAGTGAAGAATAAGCGATCCCAGCCTCTGAACGGCCGTATTAACATAGTTATACAGTCTAGAGTGAAGAATAAGCGATCCCAGCCTCTGAACGGCCGTATTAACATAGTTATACAGTCTAGAGTGAAGAATAAGCGATCCCAGCGTCTGAATGGCCGTATTAACATTGTTATACAGTCTAGAGTGAAGAATAAGCGCTCCCAGCCTCTGGACGGCCGTATTAACATAGTTATACAGTCTAGAGTGAAGAATAAGCGATCCCAGCGTCTGAACGGCCGTATTAACATAGTTATACAGTCTAGAGTGAAGAATAAGCGATCCCAGCCTCTGAACGGCCTTATTAACATAGTTATACAGTCTAGAGTGAAGAATAAGCGATCCCAGCCTCTGAACGGCCGTATTAACATAGTTATACAGTCTAGAGTGAAGAATAAGCGATCCCAGCCTCTGAACGGCCGTATTAACATAGTTATACAGTCTAGAGTGAAGAATAAGCGATCCCAGCCTCTGAACGGCCGTATTAACATAGTTATACAGTCTAGAGTGAAGAATAAGCGATCCCAGCCTCTGAACGGCCGTATTAACCTAGTTATACAGTCTAGAGTGAAGAATAAGCGATCCCAGCCTCTGAACGGCCGTATTAACATAGTTATACAGTCTAGAGTGAAGAATAAGCGCTCCCAGCCTCTGAACGGCCGTATTAACATAGTTATACAGTCTAGAGTGAAGAATAAGCGATCCCAGCGTCTGAACGGCCGTATTAACATAGTTATACAGTCTAGAGTGAAGAATAAGCGATCCCAGCCTCTGAACGGCCGTATTAACATAGTTATACAGTCTAGAGTGAAGAATAAGCGATCCCAGCCTCTGAACGGCCGTATTAACATAGTTAGTAGTATAGGTAGCGGGATACTATGACCGCGGATGGTATAAGGGGGGGTTACCACTCTTCAGCTCTGACCTTGGAAGACTTGACCTTCGAAGACTTAAGGTCATAGCTGAAGAAGTGGATGGTGTATAAATCTGAAGAACTTACCACCGAAGACGTTGGGGCACCCTTCTGGTTCGCGAAGAACGCCGCCACCATCCCGAAGAAGAACCGACGACGTCATTACGAATAAACTAAACACTTGCACTCCCGACGGCCGAGTTTCGAACCCGGGACCCCTAGCTTCGTAGGCGAAGACCGTAACACGTTCGGCTACCGAGTCGCTTTGCAAATGGAGCGTATAATGGTCGGATATATATATAGATGTGAAAACATTTAAGTATGGCATCATCATCGTCCTCGTGTATTAATTATGCATTTTGTTTAGAATGATGCAATTTTTATGCATTATTGCAGATGATGCAAATACACTTTCAACTTTCAACTTTCAACTTTGTTCTCTTTGCAATATTGCATAATTGCATCTCGAGTACAATTGGAACGATAAAAAACACAATTTAAGTATGGCATCATCATCATCATCATCGTCCTCGTGTATTAATTATGCATTTTGTTTAGAATGATGCAATTTTTATGTATTATTGCAAATGTATTTTCAATAACAATTTTTTCTTTTTGCAATATTGCATAATTGCATCTCGAGTACAATTGGAACGATAAAAAACACACAATTTAAGTATGGCATCATCATCATCATCATCATCGTCCTCGTGTATTAATTATGCATTTTGTTAAGAATGATGCAATTTTTATGCATTATTGCAGATGATGCTAATATGTAATTTAATTTTTTCTATTTCAATGTCAAATTGCAAATGTATTTTCTTTTCTACTTTTTATAATTACATCGATGAGTCTCTTTTTTTTATTTTTATTTTTTGCATTATTGCATAATAGGAAGGATATGAGAGAGAGAAAAAAACGTATAAGTATACAATATTTTGTCATTGTTTGTTTTTCTTTATTAACCAATAATTTTAATTTACAGCTTATGAAACTATTTATTGAGTAAACCATTTATATAGTGCAAATACATTCATTTTTGCGCAGGTTAAATTATTATTTTCATGTTGATTACAATGTGCGAAATCGACATTAAAATTAATTATGAGAGATGACAAAATCGGACAATTAAATTTTTCCATATTAATAATCGTATTACTAAGAAAACATTGCAACATCTCCTTTCTTAAAGATCCTCTTACAAAGACAATACCATCGCCAACAATATCCCGAATGTATGTAGATACACATTCAGATGGTAGTTCATCGTTCCCAGAGTTGGTATTAAGATTAGAAGACAATCCATGCATGTAATTCGTTGTCCATTCGTAATGTTTAAGTACTACTTCATTGAAATTAGATAAATTGTGTTTCAATTTCACCAGCGTATGATGCATTTCTCCAGTTACCATATTATAAATAGCAATTTCTTTTATTGTCAACGGATTGTTAACATATTTAAAACCTTGCAGATCAATAATATACATTTTTTCGTCTTTTAAAATACTCTCACGACGCTTGTCAAAGGATTATACTTGACCAATCGATCGTGTAAAATTAAACAATATGCAGTTGTTTTTTCGGGGACGTTTTCTAGCGTTTCGAATTCTACACGTATATCAACAGCACCGTTCTTGATTGTTTCACTTTGATGACTGCAATCGATACAAACCATCGGTGCAATGTGTTCGAAATTTATATGTGTGAGACACGGCTCCCCCTCATTTTTATAATAATAATATTTTTGAAATTGCGCATACATCTCATATAGAATTGCCCATTGACGTTTAGTAAAATTCACATTAATGTTATCATATGGAAACACTTCTGAATTTAGGTATAATTTCGCGTTGGTTAATTTACAATGATCGAATTGACTCATATTGCGATTAACTGCATTCTTCCTATCGGTTTGAAATGTAAATATGATAAATCGTGGCTTTTCCATATTGCTACTTGTTTTAACTGTCCACGTGTTCTTTGTATTTTGTTGAACTAGAGGTAGCTCTTGAAGTTCCCATGTTCGGAAGGGGACATTTAAGTCTTGATTAACATTAAGATAATCCATTAAATGTAATTTTTCTTGATCGGAAACCGAAACATGTGGAACTTTCCAGATTATTTTATTAATTAAAATTTTTGGTTTATCCGCAACGGTAACTGGATTATTACATACTGCATTCCAATCTGAATTGCTCCTAATCAATATCAGTTCCTGGCGTGTATTCAAAATAATTTTCTGAAAATCCTCGGCAAATCCTAAGAGCATATTTAGAGGTATGCACACGTTGAAGTCGCCAGTTTTCTTATCCATAAAATTGGGGTTTTCTATCGTACTCCAACCTGCATTTTCCAATCTTGTGCATTGACTTGTAGAATAGGATGCATAACCTTTCAATGTTGACGTAATACCAGGATTTCTTGTACGATCAATAACAACACCGCCGAGTTCGTAGCGAATTTCATCAAATAGGAACATTATACCATTGTTAACAAACTGCAGCGAATTACTAACACTTTTACCGTCTTCCTTCAATAATTTTCCTTCTACATACAAGTAACTTTGTGATGGTAACGTATATACATCTTGCGTTTGTACTGGTATTCTAATCTCATCATTATTATTAAACGTTATCGAAGCATATGGACTGTATGTATGATATTGATAATTAACAATTGAATTGTCTGTGAAAACACCATCACCAACTTTTAAATTCACAAAACTCATTTTTTAAAATACTTTAAATCCTAACGATCGAAGGAATCGTTTGTTTCGCGATGTTAACACTTTGAGCTTCCTCTTTACAATAACACCTTTTTTCATGTTTTCTTCTTTTATTGCAGGTATATGTAAATTGTACAAGAATACCATTTTGTTTTTTTCTTTTATTTTACAGAGCGTCGCAGGTGAACTCTTACTGTAATGAGCTCGTTATTGAAATTAACTAAATCACCATCTTGATCTGTTATTTTAAGGACCACCTCATTAATATATCTTGTATTGATTGGCAAATAAATAATTTGAGATGGAATCTCAACGATCTTTACACCAGGTAGAACATTTGGATAGAACACGTGTAGAATGTGTCCAGATTTCTCATTAGTGAAAGAATTTGTAACCAAGTTGCACTCAACATTTATCGAATTAATTTTAAATATATTGATGGGATTGTTAGATACATGTCTCACATTTGCTTCTAATAGTCTTTTATCTGTAAATCCCAAAAGCGGTCCAATATTGTTCTCTACCGAAGCAAAATTAATTTGCTTATTGCATTTTATCTCACATTTTAATGTATTTCGATTTATAGAAATGTCAAGAACAGTTTTCTCCTTCATCCCCTTTTCCTGCTCCGCGATCTGCTTCTGTAGATATTGACATATATCGGACACTTCGTACAAACCTACAGGTAATGTTATGGAACGCATTCTATCATAATGGAAAACATTGTTCGTAGAATCAACATTAGGAATTGAATTGTAACTAACAAAATTCACTAAACCAATTTCATATGTCTCATTATCGTCGAGAATTATTTGAGGGGATATTATTGAGGAAAGCGTTGAGGATCGATCGTGAAACGTAAACGTGTACGACATTGTTAACAGTTAGAAATAAACTGACGATATAATCTATTTAGTAGAAATTTTATACACAGGTGTCCACAATTATAGGTAACATTTAATAAATTTTGATAATCTTGAAAGTTATAGTAAATATGAACAATACCATTTGAATTAAAGTATTTTTGTAATTCGTAAGGTGGCTGCAAATCACCGTAACTGTCAAAGTAGATTACTTTATCTCTATTCTTCTTGTATGCAACCCAATGCGTTCCAGGACCATTTGAATTATCTAAGTTTATTACACCAGTTTCATATGTTTTTCTAATTTTTTTTGGTAATGCATCTTTCATGTAGACACCACGAAAATGTTTTACTTTATACTTATTCGCATACTTCTTTATATCTAAATTGTTTAATGGTCTCTTAACAAAATTGATACGCTTATTCCACTTCTTCTTATTCTTATTCATCGTCTACGGTACGCTTCGCTTTCATGCAAATACAAACCTAATCCTCGTTTGTACGGTTTTAAATATAGACCTTTCCCCATCGCTATTGCTTCCATAGTTTTATTATGACGTGCCGATTCGGATAATTGGTCTTTTGCATGCTTTGCATCATTCACTGCTTTAGCAATTCCTGCCGCACCACCACCTAATGCCCCAAGTGCACTTAAACCGGCAAACAATGGTATTAGCGGTAGAAAACCACCCGTTTTAGGAATAGGTATTATCCGTTTCTTTATTGTTGGTTTAATGTTTTTTTTCTTTAACTTCATTGCCGTTTTATTTGCAATTAAAACAGCATTTTTCACATTTTTCGGTTTGTGTTTACGTAAATTTTTCTTAATTAAATTTATTACTTTCCCAAAAGATGTTGATTTCTTTTTCTTTTGTCTTATCTTCCTGTTACTAACCATTTTAGTTTCTTTATCTTAAGGTCAATGTTATCTCAATGAAATTTCAAACGATACTGAGTCAAGTTTATATCTTATTATTTTTTATAAAGTTGTTGAACTATATATCACGATTCCTTGATGTTGAATTTTCAAAATTTTAATTCACGTTTTAGAGGTGTTTTTCTTTTTCTTGTTAACGGTGTAGTTAGAATTGAATTATTAATGTTTAATTCTTCATTATTTGGTTCATTTATATCAAAATCTATTTTCCTTTTAACTTTATCTAAATGCTGTTGTTGTTGTTGTTGTTGAACATTTTTTGTATTCACTTTTCTAATATACTTTCTTTTAGTTTCTACGATGTTATCATTTCCTATTAATTTTTCTAAACTTTTTTTCATATCTTCACAAATGTTTGCGATTGCCTTTTGAACTCTTTCAGTAGCTTTGATATGTCTTTTAAACAATTTAATACACTCCTTTTCTTTCCTTATCGAATAACCCATTCCCAATTTTACTTTACTCTTCATTATACCGGTCACACCTAATGCAGCTAACTTTTCACCAACTGAGGCATCAGACGAATGAAACCTGTTTATAGCTTTACCTGCAAGAATTTTATCTGCCTCATGACGTACTGATAAATCTTTGTCTCGCGAATAGGCAATGTCATGTTCCATGCATGCTTCATCTAACTTATTTTTAGGCTTATCACCTCGCATTAAACGCTTTTCCAGTTTTGTACCTGGTCCACAATAATTATAACCGCCGGGTATATGCAATTCAAATGGTAGAGCATTAATTGCTCTATTTAGTAAACCATTTCCCACATAATATTTCATTATTCACGTGTGAACAGTTATGCAACTAAACATAAAATAAATAAAAACAGTTGACAAATGTTTTTTAAGTCATTTTTAATATAATCATTCGGAATGCAAGTAGTGCCGCAGAAGGTTAAGCTTCGCATAGGCAATCACGACTTAAGTGCACTTGAATTAAAAACCCACAATAAACATGGATCATTATTTCCTTCAACTGTACGCTGTATAATTGTTGGACCATCGAATTGTGGGAAAACTAACGTTATGATAACTCTAATCGAACATGAAAATGGATTAAAATTTGAAAATATTTACATCTACTCTAAATCTCTTTTCCAGCCGAAATATGTTTATTTACAGAAACTGTTAAAACCAATCGCTGGAATCTCAATTAATTGCTTTAGGAGCAATGAAAATATATTAGCACCTAGTGATGCAAAACCAAATTCCATTTTCATTTTCGATGATGTATCATGTAACAATCAGAATGTGATGCGTGATTATTTCAGCATGGGACGGCATAATAACATCGATTGTTTTTACCTATCGCAAACATATGCTAAAATACCAAAACATTTAATACGTGATAATGCTAATGTTTTAGTTCTTTTTAAACAAGACGATTTAAATTTAAAACATGTGTACAGTGACCACGTTGGAACGGACATGTCATGGGAGAAATTTAAACAAATATGTGCCCTATGTTGGAAAGAGCTGTATGGGTTTTTGAGCATTTTTAAAGATAGTTCCTTAAGTAAAGGTAGATATAGAAAGGGATTTGATCATTTTATTCAATTGAAACCTATTTAACGAACAGACACGGAGGAAATTTACGCATTATTAAAAAGGAAAGTGTCATGGCAACTATGGTGAATAAGAAAAGAATTAAAAAGGAAATTATTCAAAAACGTCGCGATATAAAAAGTAAATTGAATTTATTAAAGCATGGAGAGGTTAGACATAAAAGTTTTTTCTCACCACTAACTCAACATCTAGAGAATATCGAGATTGAATTGAAAAAGAAAACTAAAAACAAAGAAAAAGGACAATCAATCAAAGAAGAAGAAGAAGATAGAACAAAACCCGAGATATTACTTCCACGAAAAATTAAAAATGAAACTGTAGATCCCTTTAGTGCTAGTACACCGATACATTCTAAACGGTATTTAAAAAATGATGAAGATAATGATGATTATTCAACAGATATTAGCAATGTGAAACGATCTATTCTATTGGATACTGATGCTGATGATGAACGTGAAAAGGAAAAAAGTGTTGTTGTTAAAACACCCAAACAAATTGCCGATGTTGCTTTTGCAGATTATCTAGAACAATATGATCCAATGCCGAGGAAATATATTCAAATGATGCATGAAAATGATAGCGAATTTGATCATAAATATGGAATACGATTTAATGAGAAATTAGATGAATTTTATATTGGTGATTCAGATTTAATCATACAAGGTTCAGATATCATTGTAAAAAATAAACGCTACAAGGGCACACCGGGACTCTATGAGTTACTGTTTATGAAACATCCAAAATATTTCACGTTAAATGATGAAAAAGCGTATCAACAAATTGTATTGAAAACGAATGCTAATCGATATAATTATAAACCCAATCGACAAATCATCGGTAGTAGATTGAAGAAATATCAAGATGTTCTAGCACCGTTAACGGGTAAAAAAACGGGGGGTGGAAGTTTACTCTCGAAAGTTACAAACAATAAAATTGATTATAAATATTGGGACGACCCCAACGAATTGGTTGAACGTCTCAAACTGTTGCATGCCTCACGTAACGCAGGCAATACAGGTGTTGTAAATGAAATTAATTCTATTATCCAAGAATTAAAGGAAGCTAAAATTATACAATAACAATATGGATAAAAAGCGGCAGGTGATTGAGGAAATACATAAACAGGCTAGAATTAATTTTAAACGAAGAAAAGTAATTTTGAAATCTTTGAATGATTTGTTTCAAGCTGATTTAGTTGAAATGCTACCGTACAGTAGAGAAAATAAAGGATTCAAATATATATTAGTAGTTATTAATTGTTTCACAAAATACGTATGGGCTTATCCGATTAAAAATAAAACTGGAAATGAAATTACTAAAACGATGGAAAAACTTTTTAAAAATCACACTCCTCCGAATAATATGCAAACTGACAAAGGAAAGGAATTTTTTAATCAGCACTTCAAACTATTAATGAAAGAATATAATGTAAATCATTATTCCACGTTTAGCGAGAAAAAAGCTTCGATTGTTGAACGTGTAAATAGAACATTGAAAAATATGATGTGGAAAGAATTTAGTTATAGAGGAAATTATAAGTGGTTAGATTTGCTTCAAACTATTGTTAATAAATATAATAATACTAAACATCATACAATCAAAATGAAACCTGCGGATGTTAAGCAGAAACATGAAAGACAATTACTTAAAACTGTTTACAATTCAATTAAAATAGCATCTAAAAATAACAAATTTTCAATCAACGATTATGTACGTATATCTAAAGTAAGAGGAGCCTTCGATAAAAAGTATACACCGAATTGGTCAATGGAAATATTTAAAATCAAACAGGTGAAATTAACAAATCCAACTACATACATATTAGAGGATTCGGAAAACAATGAAATTCAAGGAGGCTTCTACGATCATCAATTGCAGAAAGTCAAATATCCCGATGTTTATTTAGTAGAAAAAGTACTACGAAAGAAAAAAGATAAAGTATTCGTTAAATGGTTGGGATTTAATAATACACATAACAGCTGGATTGATAAGAAAAATAGTGTTTAACCTTTTTTATATTAAGTTTATTATTATTATTACAAGTGGTTACTTGTACTATAAAGACGTGCCACGCACGTTGAGATGTGTCAGTAGCAAAACTAAAAGCGACTTTGTGTATTTTGCATATTATAGCGCGCGACACGGCTATCGAAAATTAAATCGTAACGCAAGTGGTTAAAACATGAGTTCTGAGTGTTCGAAGTGTGAAAGGATGTTTTGCTTTTGTGAAACATCAATAAGAGAACATAATCTCAGATGGAAGTCGGATCCAAATACGTCTTATAAGGAACCATCATCATCATCATCAGCAGCAGCAGCAGTAGCATCATTATCAACAACAACAACAACAATGGTTGATAGGAAGAAAAGACCTACATATCTGAAATTAAATGTAGAATCATCACCAGCAATTGAAAGGAAGAGGACAAAAGTAGAACAATTTAAACTTCTACAAGATACATACAAGAACTACGACAGCAGCACATCTTTGATGTGCAACGAAAACATGCCTGACAGTGCAAAGATAAGGAAGCACCGTTAAAGAGAGATTATGGCTTTTGTAGATTATAAAAAACTTTTTTAAGGAGAGAGACAAAAAAAAAGACATTTATTTCATCCTTTTCATAATACATTTTCCAGAGTTACTATTTCTTCTTTTGCGGCTTATAAATGGGTTTTCAATTTTTCTGTCAGAAGGTCCTGAGTCCTCATCCTTCTTATCAGCAGCAGCAGCATTATCATCATCATCGATAATAACGCTAATGTCATCATGGATTATGACATTACTTTGATTATGATGATGATGATGAAGATCATCCTCACCATCTGTTATCATCAATTGTTGATTGCTGTCGTTATTCATGATCATTGACTGGTATTGATCATCATCCAAGTTAACGGCAAATGAGTTGATGCATTGTTCAAATAACTCGATTTCCGCTTCGTTTTCAATATTGAGCCGGTAATACTTCACTGGCATATTTCCAAATTTTTTGCCTAAACTGTCCTTTTTCGGCGAATAATATAAACTCACAATAACTTGTGAGTTTCTTTCACTAATTTGTTTAACGCCAAATCTTTATACAAAACAAGAAATACAAAGTTGTTAAATTAATATTTTCTTATACGAATATACATAAAACAAAAAAAACTTACTTAAAAAGTTGGCGGCACATTGTTAGCAGCATTGGTGTTGATAGAATCTCACTGTTTAGAGATTGCACTAAAATGGTGCACGGTACGTTACTCATTGTACATTTGATAACTATAAAGTTTCCTCTTGCAATTTATACTGTTTTACACACTACCACCTCTTCCCCAAACGTTTGCATAATTATCGAAAACAAAATAATAGATTCAATGCCAATGCTAATTACGTCATTCATTATTATATAAATACAAGCACAACAACAACAACAACAACAGTAACAGTTAACCTTTTCACACTTCAATATTACACTGCAACATGGAAACAAATAGTGTAAACGTCATCGTTCGTCAAGTAATTGAGAAATTCAATAAGGTTAGTGATATAATTAAGAGAGAAGATGAAGTTTTAAAATTTATTCGAATTCTAAACAAATATATTTTGATTATTAAAAGAGCAATTAAAAAAAAAGCAAAAGGTTGTAAAACTTTTTCAAACTTAGAATCAAATTTAAGCCTTTTACTATGTATTAAGATGAAATTAAAGAATATTAGAAAAGCGAATAGGAATCAACCTAGTTTACGTTGGCAGAATACTGAGTCTTGTTTTAAGAGTCGAATACAAAGCGGCATAATAATTAATTTAAATACAAAAGATCCAAAGAATTTTTTCAAAAAAGCTTTCAGAAGTTTTTCCATTAAAATTAAAAAGAATTTATGTAAATCGTTATTAAAGGTAAATGTTGTCTTCTTTGCTAATTTTATAAAGCCTCAAACATTAGAAACAGATGTAAAACATTTCTCAACAAGAAATGAAATAATTGATAGAAACACAAATATAAAACATTGGTATAATGAAAATGTTTGCGATGAAATTTTAACTAAATTACAAGAGTTTCAAGAAAGGGATTCCGGATGGGCATTATATGAAATTTTACATTTAAAAGTAAACATAAATTATTATGCACCTCTTTCGTTTGGATTATCAACTTTCCTCGATCTACCACCGTTTATCAAAAAAACCAAATCCGTAATAAATATACGAAGTAACGATGTATATTGCTTTCTTTGGTGTATTACAGCTTTTAAATTCCCATGCCCTAGCAACAAGAATCCCTATCGAATATCATCATACCCGCACTTCAGTGATGTTTTGAAATATGATGGCATTCATTTTCCAATTAAATTGAAAGACATTCCAAAATTTGAATATCTAAACAATATTTCAATTAACGTTTTTACCGTTAAAAAGAAAAAGGAAATTGTTCCAATTGTTTTGAGTAAATTTGCATTTGATGAACAGATTAATTTATTAATGATAATTAATATGAATAATAATGATGATGGTGATGATGATGATGATGATGCTCATCAAAACATTATAAGTTTTAATCAAGTCAATATAAAATCGTATAATAATAAGAAATTGTATCATTTTGCATTAATTAAAAACTTATCACGTTTAACACATAGTCAGTTGCCCAATCTTAAAAATAAAAGTTGGATATGCAACAGATGTTTGAATTATTTTGGTTCAGTTGAAACGTTAAACAAACACAATTTGGAATGTTATCGCTTAAATACAACGAGAGTGATTATGCCATTAGATAATT